>JAWNZC010000071.1:947500-1212500 GCA_035771165.1 Paragorgia papillata
TTGGATAATGCTAAATTCTACATAAAGTTAGAGCCATTACCTTCAAGTATAACATCACATTCAAGTATAACATCACATTTATGTGTTGTTCGATGTTTAAAACCAATATTTTAAGCAACCTGTTGAGGGGTCGTGATAAAGCGTTTACAAGTTGCTGATTGAATCCATCAATCAAAATTGCAATGTTGCCTATCAATATTGCAAAGTCGTACGCAAGAGAACATTCGGTCTGACTATAAAACGGTAGGGTATAGTCATCGAATGTCGGCACGATGGTCGTTGATGGTGGCTGTGTTCGTTGTCTGCCGTTGCTACAGAGATAAGTGACGCGTGTTCTTAGCAACCCGCCACCCAATCTCGTTCCCAGAGCCCACGTTCCCCACCCGGGAAACGAGAGACTCTGGGATAATCCGTTTCAAATCACAGGATTCTTGTTATTCCGGTACGCATGCGTAAATATCCGAGCGGAATCTGGATAGTATGTTCTCCTTGTTTGACTTTTCCCCAAACAAGTCAATGAGGTTGCTGGCGAAGCTCGAATTACAGCATCTACACACGTACGGCGAAGATATCGATCGCGGCAACGTCTTCACTGGAGTCTTGTCGTCCGACATCTTTGTTATTTTGGTTTTATTAATTCTACTTCCGATCACTTCAGACCAACTCATGCTCACTATTCAGCCAATAACGTAGGTGATTTGAAACGGATTATTGAAAACTTATGATTAGAGTAGAGTGGAGTGGAGTGGAGTGGAGTAAACGTAACGATTTGAAACGGATTATCCCAGAGTCTCTCGTTTCCCGGGTGGGGAACGTGGGCTCTGGGAACGAGGTTGCCCGCCAGCCAGTCAACTCTAGTTACCAGTACTTTTTACGAGATAGGTGTATCAAGGCTTGCTTGTGTTTTGTTATAACAAAGTACTAATGGATAACTTTTCTTGATCTTTTTTATAATCTAGACTGTTCCAGTCGTCCCTGCTAATTTGTGAAAAATAAATACGACCCAACTCAAAGACGCGTGTACATAAAAAGAGACCAATCAAGAGCCGAGCCTGTCGAACAGGATCAAACAAAATACATCATTATTTTCATCTTTGGAATTTAGGATAGAATGTATTTTAAGTTCTGAAGACATTTCATTTGTCAACATCAATACAAAAACGAGAGTGATTCAACGTAATATCGTGAAACCGAAGATTTTATAAACACCATAATTCGAAGGTTTTTGAAATGCGCGTTTTGGTCGTTCCCAGGGCATCCTCGGTTGATTTCAAATCGCAGGCTTTCTCCAGACGTTATGGTGGGAGGTCCTGGGTACGAGGTTGCATTATTTTTCGCTCGTTCTCCCTTGATTCTCGATATGTGACGTCATTGTGTGACGTCGTTATGTGACATAACGAATTGCATTAGTTTTCGCTAGTTCTTTCTTGATTCTCAATATGTGACGTCATATGTAACGTCATTATGTGACATGATGAGGTTGCATTATTTTTCGCTAGTTCTTTCTTGATTCTCTATATGTGACGTCATATGTGGCGTCATTATGTGACGTCATGTAACGTCATGTGACATGAGTTTTATTTTTTTATTTACAAGCTTTGACAAAAATGGCAGGGAAGTCCCACAGAGCTTGTGGCTCCATTACGGGATCCCCAAAAGGTTGCATTATTTTTCGCTAGTTCTCTCTTGATTCTCATTATGTGACGTCATATGTGACGTCATTATGTGACATATCTCGAGAGAGAAGAAGACTGGGAACTAATACTGCGGGCAAGCGATTTCAAATTTAACAAGTAGATGCCGAGAAAGAAGATGAATTGATGTTGCTATGTGACGTCATTATTTGACGTCATCTCTCTCGAGAAGACTGGGAACTAATAATGCGGGCAAGCGATTTCAGATTTAACAAGTAGACGCCGAGAAAGAAGATGAATGATGTTGCTATGTGACGTCATTATGTGACGTCATCTCTCGAGAGGAGATGAAAGTCCGTGCCGCGATCGAACCTTCCCAACAATAACACGTCTCAAGTTTTCTCTGGCGGGGGCTAGGCGATCGCGCGAGAAATGAATACAAAAGAATGATTTATCGGAGATAAATCTCGCTGAAACGTTTGCGCATGCTTGAAGGAAAGAAGGTCTAGCCGCTGGTCTCGATATAACTGGATTGCTTCATTCTTTGTGGTCAGCAGTAAACATTTTGCCGCCAGCGTACCTTGCGCGTTTTAAATGTATATATGCATATGTGGGTAAATGTTCGAGCTTTTTACTCGGAAGGTCAAATCCGACATCGGAGGAAGCAAAGTTGAAGACTGTTGAAGACAGAACTGTTGACCTGGTTTGAAGCTTGTGATCGGTGTTGCTAAGCTCTTGGCGATGCATTCCGTCGTTGAGTGGTCAGAAAGCTGCAATGGTATCGCAAGGTCGTGGATTCGATTCCCCCAGCCGAATGGTCTGATGTTACATTTTCGCAGCTGGTCCCGTTTATTTATTTGTCTAAAGGGTATTGGCAATAAAAATTAAGTTTGTCTCATTTGAAAGAACTCGTCAAATGGTATAAGAAAACCTTTTACAATTTTTCTGTATCTTTCTTGTGTTTTGAAATATTTCGACCAAAGACAGCGTGCTGTCCGCCATCTTGTTGTAATATTGGGTCTAATCACTGATGGTCTACTTTACTAGGAAATTGGTGACGTCACAAGCAGGGTAAACCTGATGAAACTACTCCGTGGGTGACCAAATTTCCACGGAAGGCTTTTTAAATGTTGTGGGTCAATTTAAAATGGAAATAGCGCAACAAAATCGAGTTTCTATCTCTTAATGTCATAAGGTTGGCAAGATAAAAATTTCACTTTACCCTGCTTATGATGTCACATGCATATCGAAAATAATTCCAAGATGGCGGACAGCACGCTGTCTTTGGTCGAAATATTTCCAAAACCAAAACAGATACGGAAAAATTGTAAAAGGTCGTCTTATACCATTTGACGAGTTCTTTCAAATGAGACAAACTTAATTTTTATTGCCGATACCAACGTATATATATATTTTAGTCTCGAAATTTTCCTTCACGAAAAATCTCCACTCGTTCTGAGCCCGCTTGGATATACCGAAATACAGTATATTGAACTGTGGTATACAGAATAATATTCATGCTAAGCTTGAATATACCGAAATACAGTATATTGAAGTGTGGTATACAGAATAATATTCATGCTAAACCTGGTTAGATATACCAAAATACAGTATATATTGACTGAAGTACACAAAATGCTTCATGCTAACCCTCGTTGGATATACCGAAATAAAGTATATTGAAGTGGGATATACAAAATATAGTATTCGATATACTTAGCCAGTTAGTCTGGTTGATACACCGAAATACAGTACATTGAACATATCCGTGTGCCCCAAGTGAAAGTTGCATCAATTTATAAAATAGACTAATTAAACATGTAAGCGCGTAAAGACTTAAATACTTCAATAATGAAATATATAGTGGATCGGCACCGTAATAAGAAAAGTGCTAAATTATTTAAAAAAAGTAGATGTATAATATTGAAAAAACAAAAGTGAAAGAACGTCCCTGTATTAAATCAATGAAACTTTGCACTGTAAGGTAAAATTATGCAACAATTTTCTTATCATGACAGCCACATGGCGCCAACAACTCTGCATCATTGTGTAGGCATGGACCATGCAAATTGATTTCAATCATATTTCATACATGGGTCTAACCACGCACATAGTGTTTAACGTTACTATCCACGAGACATGCTATTCACGAGAGTATACTGTTCATTCCTTAATCTAAAACATGGATATTAACTTTGTCTTCGTGTTATAGAGAGCCATTTAGCCTGTAGGCTCAATATAGAGTATTTTCTATACTGCCAGTCCGTCTCCGTTTTCTGCCAAATTAAAAAAGACGAGACAAAGGCAATTGTTTCTCATGATTACAAACGTATTATTGTCCCACGCTGCTTGTCAAACGCTTTCAACATTGTTGAATTCAACCGTGAGTCAACATGTTGAAAGCGTTTGGCCACCCCTGTTGAATGATGTTGAACGTTGTTGAATGGTGTTGAATGATGTTGAACGAAATTTGAACATGTTCAAATTTTCGTTCAACAATGTTGAACGATGTTGCATGAAATGTTGAAAGCGTTTGGCCAGGCCTTGCATTCCCATTTTGGCAGTTTTGTGACCTTCAAAATTATCAATATGATGGATATAGCAATGCAATGGCAATGACCCAGTACATAGACAGAATATTTGCTAATTTGCCTGCATGCGCATTCTTCGGAGTTACTACATGACTTATTTAACGTACTGAGACTCGAACTAAACGTATCTCTAACCTTTATTCTATATATCTTAGGGAGCTTTCTAATCTACAAGTTCAGACTGGTAAATCCAACCAGAATAAACTTGTTTTTGATTAGGACCAAATTTTCCAGTCTGACAGCCCCGAACGTTCCATTTTACCTGACTGACTGGAATAACCGTGTAATTAGAAGCTCTCTTAATCTAATCTTTGTAACTCCGTGTTTGTATATATATAACAAGGACAATGCCTCGTGCTCGGAAACCTTCTGATTGAACAACGCATGCGTGTACCAGAAATACTACTTTGCACAAACGTCAGTGTTGCTGAGAGTAAAACGTGTTTTCTGTACTTCATTAGTTTCAGCCTTCAGGAAAGTTTTTCATCACATTCAACTCGTACTGATTCAACGACATGTTTCCCAGCACGTATACATAAGCAACCTCGTACCCAGGGTCTTACCTCCGCTCCCCCGCCCCCGCCCACCGCTTCGAAGCGGTGGGCGGGGGCGGGGGAGCGGAGGTAAGACCCTGGGTACGAGGTTGATACATAAGTTCAACCGGTTTAATTAGAAGGTGTTTATATGGGGAGCACGGGTGGCGGATGCTGTTAGCGCGCTGTTAGACGGGGTTAGTACTTGGATGGATGACCACTTGGGATTGACCCCGTTGTCGAGCTTGGAACTCATGTGAGTAGAGTTGTAGTTGATCTCTCCTGTGCTTCGAGGGTTTTTCGCCGGGTTCTCCGGTTTTCCTCCCTCCATAAAATCAACACCTAAAATCTTAGCTGTGATCCGTGGGTTGAACTGTGTCGTTGGCGGCTGCTTGGAGCGCCTTTGATATGCCTCGACACGGCCACGTTGATCTGCGTCCTTCGTAATTCAGCCACTGGGTTGCTAATCATCCTTAATACTCGCAGCCTCCTTTGGAGGGGAGCCAGCCTGTGTACCCGTCACGTGCTATTATTTCTTGTTAATTTTCATCTTGTGTTTATATGAGAGCCGAGGCAGCCCGCCTAGCCTAGATCTCGCTTTGTGAGACCGAGAACTCGGTTACCCGGGCTGGTTTTTCCCCCATGTAAACACGATCGACCGGGCTAGCTCGCCTACCCAGGCTGACATTAAAAGCTTCGTACACGCGACAAAACATTTTCCGACATATTAACAATTCATGTACAAGTTGTGCTTGTTCAGTTCATATTTAAAACAATGAGACTTCGTGTCTTACCAGAACTGATAAATTAGCACAACAAGCAAGCCAGCTAGCTCTTCTCATGTGAACACAATTTTTCATCTCGCCTCCATGTAAACACCCTCTTAGATAAATTGAAGAATAAAAATAACCATGACATGCATAGGCACATGCACGTCATGTGGGCTTGTGCACGAGTTGTAAACGAGTGCCTGAAGGAGTGTAGGTCAATCTTAATTTAGCATAGCCACTACCCTGACCAAAGTTCAACCTTAACCCGAAGAGACCATTCGTGTTTGTATAAAGAGAAAAACTAACAAACGAACCGCTTTGGCGCATGAGTGGCGTAAAAGTACAGTACGTGTAGCAGTGTTGATACAGAAAATGTTTTCCCAAGGGGAGAAATCGTGACGTTTCGAGCTAGAAGCCTAAAGGCAAAGCACTTGATATGATTAAAGTAAATTTGACTTGAAACGTCAGTGTTGCATGTTCTTTAGAGGCCAAGTACCGTTTTCTTTACATAGCTTTTTAACCTTTTTTAGGCCAGAGACAAGAAATGCTTGGGCCTACTTTGTAACGTCACTGACGTGTGAGTAAAATCTTGTGGATCGATGACATTGTCAAATACCTTTTCAAAAGTCTTTACCATCTATCAATTCTTCACTCTCAGTTTTTGATAACCTGGTTACCGAGTAGATTATAGTATTGCTCTTTTCCCTCCAAACTTTAAGAATATTCATGCACATCGTTGTTGTCGAACAACTTTTTTACTCTGTCTAACGCCAGACGATTTTCAGCTTAAAGCCCCGCACAGACGACCAAGTTTTCCTTGACAAGTTTTTCCTTAACAAGTTTTATTTGTTCGTGTGCACGACACAAATTGACAAGTTTTTCCTTCACAAGGAGTCTTGTTCAAAAGCTGGTCATGCCTAGATTTTGAACAAGGAAATTTGTTCGTGTGTATAGTCGTCAAGGAAAACTTGACAAGATCATCTCCTAAGCTTATTACGCGATCATTGCCGGCAAGGAAAACTTGTCCAACCGTACACACGAGCAATTATAACTTGTCAAGGAAAATTGTTTGAAAAAAACGTGTTCATCGTACACACGAGCAAGGAAAGCTACCAAGGAACTTGTCAAGAAAAACTTGGTCGTCTGTGCGGGCCTTAACTCGAGGCAGACAACTTAAATGGATACTGTATTCAGTTTCTGTTACTCGCTATGGGTCGGGTCTCCACTACTTTCTACGGAGGAATATCTATCATTGCATTCGTATTACGGAGTGAGAATTGGCAAAATCGTTAGGCTCCAAAAATGGGCATCATGCAGATTAAAAAAAAAAGAAATAAACTTGATGTGCGTGAGGAAATGGGGTCGGTTGGCACTGCAACTCGGTCAAGTTTGTTGTGTTTAATTACACTACTTTTACCAGACGCAGGAAATCCAAAAGCTGCCCTACTGGTATAACTGATTTTTTCCAATTCTTTTGTCCGCTTCGATAACTTAATTATGCATGTGAACCTTGACTGACTTTAAACACAGTAACAAGTTAACGAACGTTTTAATTTCAATTCTTTAGACAGAGAATAGGCGGCATAGGGACTTTTTAAGTAATGTATTTTACTCTGTCTAACACCTAGAGTAAAATACTACTCTGTCTAACACAAGACAATTTAACTCAGTTTTAGTGTTTAACATACACCAGACTGTTTTACTCTGTCTAACACCAGACTATTTCACTCTGTCTAACACCAGACTAGTTTACTCTGTCTAACACCAGACTATTTTATTCTGTCTAACACCAGACTAGTTTACTCTGTCTAACACCAGACTATTTTACTCTGTCTAACACCAGAATATTTACTCTGTCTAACACCAGACTATTTTACTCTTTCTAACACCAGACCATTCTATATACTATACTCTATCTAACACCAGACTATTTTACTCTGTCTAACACCAGACTATTCTACTCTGTCTAACGCCAGACTATTCTATATACTATACTCTGTCTAACTATTTACTCTAACTCCAGACTGTTTCACTCTGTCTAACACTTCAGTGATAGCCTTGATACTAGTGCTTGCTGCGGTAAAAGGATATTCTGTAGTGTTAAAGACTTAAGTAAGAGAGAGAAAGATAGAAAGAAACGACATGGATTTATAGAAATCAGATGTACATGGGTGAACGTTTGATGAAGGCCTGTATGTGAACGAAATTCCCAGCTCATGTTATCCAATTATCATTAGCCGAGATCATTGAGAATGTGCTAGAAACATGGATACACTGTCATCGGCCAAGTCATTTCTAAGCTTAACTTTAATTATAGACGTCGTTTGAAAACCAAATTACTCAATATCAAAGAAACGTACCCCCATCACAGAATAAAGAATTACTCCTTACGGTCGTTCCGAGCTCGTTTACTCTTCTGAACTGTTAGTGACAGAGCGATAAGGCCTTAGGAACTTAATCACTCATTCCTAGGGATACGTTTGACATACACCAACTTTTAGCCTCGCCTGGTAAATGGCCTATTCTAGTCACTGGTCATTGGCAACTAGAGTTATATGACAATTAGGAGGTCATTCAGTGAAGTGTCATCTGGCAGCAGCCTTTTAATTTCTGCTCGCAATGGAAACGACCCAATTTAAGGAAACTGATAGAATAATTAATGTACAGTGCAAGCCTGATATAACGAACTTTTCTGTACAACGAACTATCTTTTTCAGTCCGTTAAAGTTACAGTAAATTGTATTTATAACTCCGCTATAACGAACAGATTTTCCAGTATTGTCACACTGTATCACACTGTAAATCACATGTATAACCGGGTACCACTGTATTCACATTATCTAACTTTTCTAGACTCAGATATACGTTTTACAGACAATTTTTTAGCAGTATAGACATTTGTACGCATTGCGTACCTATTTTTATGGAAGACGTTGCGTCCTCCCCCAGTTTGGGAGCGATTGCTCTATATTAACAACGAAATGTATGGTGATATATATATTCCACTGTTTCACACGACGACGCATTCTTTTGTTTGCGTGTCCAACGAAAACTAAAACATTCAAACCCCTTGGCTTTGGCGGATATAAGCAATTGAACGTAAAACAGTTGATTACATACTTCGAGTACAACTGTCTGCTCGCCGCCTTTTACTCTTAGTAATAAAGAATAATTAGACCGTCGTTCTGTGCGCTGTACGAAGCCAATTTTGGGCTGTTATATCATTTTGCATATCTCTGATAGACGTAATAGGATTTTCGTGACATAAAATCAGCCGGTAAGGCCAATCGGGCTATCCCGCCTTATATGAAACTAGAACCACAGATGATGTTCAGTATAGTATATAGTTTTAACGATTTGACCCTGTGTCCATCGTTTTATTGGTATATGTAAAACTTTGCTGAATATGGTTAGCGTTATTCAGAAGCTCCAGCGACTAACTATAGTGAATACCCACTTTCGAACCAAAATAAGTGCCAAAACTCTTCGAAAATAGTTTAAATATATAGTTCAAAGTATGATAGCTTAAAGTGGAACTCGCAATTAAACGAGTATAATTTTGATAACGAAACAACGGTGAATTTTAGGCAATTTGACATTATAGTTATATATTGAAGAGGCATCGGGAAGCGGAAGACCAAACCGGTCAGGTGTATTTTATGACCATAACCGTTATTTTTAACATAATTAAAGTCAAGGCGATGAATTATAATAGGCGGATCTTTTTTGGTGGTCAACCCACGATTAGTCATGAGACGACCTTGAGTGACATAGCTAGTTCAAGAATCGCGTGACCACTTCATGAGCTACTGCGGGGGAGACATTTAAAACGGGAAACGTGTTTTGTCTTGGTCCTTGGTCGTGATCACTCACACTTGTTATGCAACGTATTAAATTCCTTAATCGGTTATTAAGCGCAGAAAAAGGCCGCGATTTGACGCTCATTTGTTCAAACGCAAGACATCATACTTTGCCTTTTCAAAAGCCCAACGTTCAATGACTCAACTGTGAGAGGCGTAACCACAAATTAGAGCTAAGATGATGGTGCTTGCTGGTTTAATTGCACGGTTAAAACCTCAGTTAATCCTATATACACACTACACATGCAGTAGCGTTAGTCAAGAGCAATTCCCTTTTACCTTTGAATTGAATGGAAACCGCAATCCCACGCAAAATGGTCCCCACAAACGAAATATAACGTTGCTTCTTTAAAAAGAAAAAAAGCTTCTAGGAAAGGACGTATATTGATTGATAATCTCTTTATAATCTTTAAATACTTAAACTGCGCACACGCGATAACATTATCGTGACACTTTTTCAGATTTCACAATTGAAACTGAACCCCCGACTCCTTGGGAGTCAGTTTTTTAGAGGAGATCGCCGGAAAGACGGTGAATGGCTGAAATTTTTTTTAACTGTCATTTTTCTCCTTTTTTCAAAGCATTTTGCTCTTAGATTGAAGAGATAAGCCGTAAGCGGCGTCCGTTTTCGTGACAGGAACACTCGATTGGTTGTGCGTCACTCTTTTGGCTGTTTACGTCAACTAGTGCTTCATATTAATGCAAACTCGAACCTCTTACACTAAGACTCTTTCTCTAGTAGCTTGTGGCTAGATTATCACTAGAACGTGAGAGATTTTTCATGGACTGCTCTGCGCCAGATGGCCGTGTTGACAAAGACTCGAGGATACAGCACGGTCGCTTGCCTCGTTGACACTACCTATATATTACTATATAGCTTATAAAAATACGGTTCTAAAAAAGGGAATGGGCTGACCTTCTTTGGCCAATAGAAAACAAAGGCCTTTCTCATTGCTATGTTTATCAGTCAATTAGACAGTTTTCGAAAGTCAAATGGCTCTATCAGGATCATGCAATCACCAATACGTACATGTCATATGCTTTATTTGACTTTAGTCCCAAGTGTTGTTTGCGAGGATAGCTAAAGGCTCCATATAAACTGTATATGGCCCAGAAGAGTGAATATATTTGACAAGTTAAGAGACACTTAGTAAGCTGAGAGTCGCAACAGGAGTTCTTTTTTCGCTACAGTTTATTGTCTTCCTTTATCAGTGAACAAAAAATAAATTTGACACGCTTTGCATATGGATAGGGCAATCAATTAAGGTGGAAGGGTTGGGCAAGCAGCGTGATAATTGCATGAAAAAATGCATTAGCGTGGATGCACTGAACCTCTTTTGCACGCCAGATCTATTTTAGGAATTTGCATCCTGTAAACGGCACGATAAACCTTGCTTGAAATCTCGCTCCGTCCTCACTTAGAACACCCGAAAGTCCAGGACAGCTCGACTAGGGAACTAAACAGCGACTGTGACAACGTTCCTTCAAGGTTGTATCGAGGATATTTCCGCCGGTAATCGTAAGTTGTGGATTAACTTGTGCATGCTATATATACGGCATTATTTGGATACCATGGAAGAACTGCCTATGCTCGCAGGTAATATTTATCGTTATACTATACTAATGGTACTTCATGTAGCGTAATATTAGTACAGGTTTTTATTGTTGTTCTTCTTCTCGATTGTTGTAGCGAATACAATTATATAAAAAGAGATCTTCCACCAGGTGTTAATGTGGTCGCTGCTCAATGGCGTGCGCGATCAAACTAATTTGCTATTTCCTATATATATACAACTTGATTTCCCCTGTAGTTCATTGTCCTTGTATATCGGGCAACAAACCGGGTATAATGAACAAAACAAATACTATACCCTACAGAGAATATAATATTGTGTATGAAAGCAATTCTTTGAACAATTGTTGATGTGGGTAAACAATCACATTAATACTATAAGGGAAATGGGTTGTTGATTGTACGTGATGAGTCTTATGTTAGTGCCGTTCTAACGGAGCCATTACATGGTCAGGTCTAAGTTATAAGAGGCTTTTATATAGCTGTGGGCTTCAGAGTTAGGAATTTAGGCCATGAGAAGGCTTTGTACATGAATACTTTCGATTTTGTCAGTCATTATTTTGATAATACGTTGCATACTAACCTATTTTGATCTGCTAAACTAACAAGACATATAGAACAAGTGTTTCACACTGTATCAACAGTGGATTTTCTTTAACGATTTAATTTAAATCTTTATGAAAGCTGAAATGACCTGTCGAATGGATATAGGGATTGCTTTAATAGTTACAAATACTTCCCAATAACGATTAACGTGTTTTAATATTAATGCTTTCTCCACGCCTTAAAAAAAGCAAGCCAGGTTTAATTTCACACACCTGAGAAATCGGACTTCTTTTAAAGCAGATATCATGTACCTGTTAGTGATGTTTTAAAATCTATCGGCCATCTACCTGAAGTTTATAGCCGCTCTCCAAGGGGTGTGAACTATATAGTATTGATCACCAATTAGTAAGTGCATCAATATGGCGCCGCACGCAAACGCAAATACATGCTAAGAAGCGGCTTTAAATATCAACTGCAGTGCTGATAATAATGTCATATATAGATGAGAGTATTAGAAGCAATTTCTACTTATTGAAGTCAATTAAATATTAAACTGATTTAGGCTATGTGGTGTATAAATACATATAGATATACACTCAATTGCATGCTCTTTATCAAGTCGATTTTTGGATTTGTAATAACATTATATGCAATAGACGTAAAGATTAACACTTTGAAGCATGAAGACGAGTCTTTAGTATTTTATCTGGCTAACGCCAGACGATTTTATTTAGCAAAGGGAGAGGTCCAGGCCTCAAAGTGTTAAAACCTATCTCTTTAAACCCTTTGAAGCCTGAAGACGAGTCTTTAGTATTTTATCTGGCTAACGCCAGACGATTTTATTTAGCAAAAGGAGAGGTCCAGGCCTCAAAGTGTTAAAACCTATCTCTTTAATACTTTGAAGCCTGACGACGACGTTCAGGCCTCAAAGGGTTAAATATAGAATATATATATATATAATTCATTTGCTATATATGAAAAATATATACACCATAAGGGAACCTTTCTTAGTTTTGTTTTTGCATGCAGTATACGTGTTTTTAACAAGAAGGGTTGTTTTTCTAAGAGTTTGATCTATCCGAGATACAAAGCTGATGCTGGCTATAGAAATGTTTATTTCTGTATGTGCTGTAACACTATATAGCGTAGGCCATTTATATGTTTGGCCTATAAAGATTAATGTTATAATCTGTAGAAAGTCAGTTTCAACTTTCGAGTCACCCATGGTCAACTTATAGCTTGTGAAAGCTTTGATCGGCTTATGATCGGTTCTAGCTTAGAAAGCTTTTCTAGTTTAGAAAGAAAAAATAGTTCAGCTGACATAACGGTTTTCTGGTCAGTGTGACCAGTGAGACGCTGTGCTTCTCTAATTATTGAGTCGCTCGCCGCTTGTGGTCGGAATACTGGCGACACGACGACGGCTTTTATATGGCAACGATACTTTGGAGAGAAACTTTCATGTCACCAGTGAGACGCTCTAAATCTAATCATCTGAGTATATAGAATCGTGCGTATAGTCATGTTGTACAAGTCAGGATTCAGTAATGTGTGTGTGCTGGTTTGTTTCAGTTTTATACCACACTGATATGCGTATCACGAGTTGTGCATGTTACTGCATATAACAACTGCATGTGAATGTTGTGATATGTGACTAATCAATGTTCATATAATCATATATATATAACTATACGTCAAACTTTACTTTGATTAATTGCACAAACCTTTGTTTCTTGAGCTTGTTTTTATAGTAATCTATGCATTATAGAAAGTATAATAATCTGATTAGGAGCTCTTCACTCTTCTGCCTATACAACTCGATTAAAAAAAAATGCATTGAACATCGGACAAGAAGTTAGCAGGAAAACCAAGAATAAATATACACGTATATATACTGTCCATTTCCTTTTCTGTATCTACAAGTCACAATAATGTTGAAAGTTCGTGACTTGAAACCCTCGGTTCACAAACAGTATATATTTAATATGTACAAATCTATACTGTATATATCATGCGATCACAGCCATGACCATGCATGCATATATACAACATGAGAAACACTATAATTTCGCTAGTCTTCGTACGTGCTATTCCTTAAGTTTAGTCTGACCATTAGCTTTCATCCATATACTATTATATATTTTCTGTTTTGAAGTAATCGAAACGATGCATTTAGAACCGACTAACGTGTGATTGGAAACCTTGTATTGAATATGTTTTTATTTCCGAAAATCATTGTATTTATTTTATCTCCGAAAATCATTTAGCATGTAGGGAAAAGAGTTTAATTTTTTTTATTTCTAGTTATAAGATAATCATTTTTAGATACATCTTGAATAGTGTTTTCCTATTTGTTTCGGCTTCAATAGAAGAAATTTGGGATCAAGATTCATCCATATCTTAGATTGCGTGACTAGCCATTATCTTTTAATCAGGATAATCTTTACTACATATCTAAAACAATGAGCTTTTTCTCTTCGCATCATACATCCACAAACCTTATTAGTTCCACTTCGAGGGATATTAAGCGTCATTGCGTAGGTGACAGAATGCCCTCCAGGTCATAAGTGCAGTTTACCAAATACGAAGGCTCGATAAGTACAGGTCATGCATTATACTCAAGACAAGGGCCCACTTTCTGTTGCTTGGCAAAATCCAAGCATTTCAAAACAATACTTCATGTTTGCTTATCTAAGGTATTTTTTAGCTCTTTCCATAGGGCACTGAAGGTTTATTTACCTTCCAGGGGGGTAGATTAGACTGGGTTTTTAAAAGACAAAACTTGGACTCCATCCCCCCTTATAATTTTTTGCTAGTTCGTATTGTTTAAAATTAAACTGCTTCGCTGGGGCATGCGCATAACTATATGCATTCTAAACTAAACTGAACTGAACTTGACTGAACTGAACTGAACTGGACTAAACTAAATTACTAAACTGAAGTAAATTCAAATATCTCTTCCTATATAGCTAGTGTCCCAAAGTATCCCCTCCTACACACGTAAAAATCTCACAGCTTCTCAACAGGATGTGTTCGCAACAGGCTTGTAGCAAGGCTGTTAACAGGTTGTAACAATGCTGTTCATTCAAGAAGCTGCTACAACCTTGTTAGCATCAATCTGTTAACAACTTGTTAAGTGCAGAGCGGTAGCAGGCTGTTGGAACAACTTGTCATCAGTCTGTTGGAGTCATCAGCGCCTTGTTACAAGTTGCCAACAACCTGTTACAGACATGTTAACAGACTGGGACAGCGCGAACACATCACGGTGACAGCCTGTTGAACAGCCTTGTAACAACTTGCTTGCAGGTTTTTACGTGTGTAAGAAAAGGTCCAGTAAGGGTCTTTATTAATTGGTCCAGTATCGCTTCTGAGAGAAACCGGAGTACCCAAAGAAAACCTGTAGTGTTTGGTAAACATTGCAAACTGTAGAAACCAACGTGAAATTGTAATTGAATAACTGCACACGACTGACAGGAATCGAACCTAGGTCACAAACGCTACATTAGGCACGTGTGCTAACCAATATCATATATAGCTGGGTACTTGTTTGGATACCAAGCTATATATATCGCAGCCTTAGGTATATATAATAATAATAATGATAAGTCTTTATTAAAAGACTCATCGAAGCAGACGTGCGAATTTATATGGTGTAATCAAATTAAAAAACTATGGAAACTATTAAAATATATAGTTCCAGTTGATCAACGAATATATACACATTAAATAATCAAATAAAGGTGAATAAGCACCTATTAAAAAATGATCTCTTAAAACGTTCTGTACAAACTCTAGGCAACACATAATTGTGTCCTCTATGTCGTAGTCCAAGACGTTGTCTCGTTTCTGGGAGGAGTTCTGATAAACAATGGTTAGGGTCTGCAATTATCTTATCCCATAGTTTTCTATCTTGTTTCATTATAAGTTCATTTATCGGAGTATATTTACATGTATAACCATACTGGAATGCTCGCTTACAAAATTTATCAATTCTACCAAAGATACTTGCCCTCGTATTCACAGGCCCAAACTTCAATTCGGCATACAGAAAAATGGACATAATCAAGCTATCAAACAGAATAGTCAATTCAAGTATTGAATAACCATAAAATTTGCAAACTCGTAAAATATAGAGTCTAGAACTAGCTTTAGTTAGCACTAAATCAATACGGGTATCCCAGTTACAAGGATTTTCATTAAAAGTTACGCCCAAAAGCTTCAGCTCTTGCTTCCATCCTATTGACAGAGTTTGTTCAGGAAGAGGTTTATTCGGGTTTTTTCTTATGACCATCTCCCAAGTCTTGCTGAAGTTAAGGGTCATCTTATTTTCTGTTGCCCACTTTTGGATATTTTCCATTTCCTGCTCAGCGTTGTCAGGGATGGCAGCTATGACCATACAGATTATTCTTGCTGTTCCCAACAAACATACCTTATGTAAAAGTTTGATTGGACAGTCTACATCAATATTCTTAATTCGTTTTTTAGGTTTTCATTAATTGTCTCCAGTGTACCAATATTGCCGATTGCAATAATTGTTACTTGTTTAAATTTCTACAGTTGAACAGTTTCATTGCTTCATATTATTTATCGTTATCATTGCTTCCTAAAATATCTTAATGGCGTTTCTTTAACTTTTAATGTTCATTCAACACAACGATAAAAGGTCATTATCGCAGTATTATAGCTCCGAAAAAGAAAGTCTCTGGCTGTACACACACTCCCACAACATTTATTAGAAAGTTATTAAACCAAGTCATTTAAACTGTTTCTACTAGTCCGCCTGCAACACTTTTCTTAATAATGTGTTCCACTTTCAAAAGTATGGTCTTCACTATTTTCATTTCCTTTAATAGCATGTGAAGCAAAAGCTATTCCCTTTCATAAAAAGCTTTGGCTTCAAACGTCCATCTCCTTCCCCGATATAACCCTTTCTTTGGCAGTTAGTTTTATTTTATTTATTCGGTATTATAATATCCAACCTAGTTTTTATTGTCAGTCTTTCAAGTTGTACAAAATAGATAATGTGTGCATGATATGCATGGGGTTTATATTGCACATGGCAATATAAGTCAAATATTTTACCATAGTTTCATCTCGTTTCTTTCATCGTCTAACCTCTCATTGTTGTTTCCTGTCAGCGTCTTCCAAGATATATAATGTTATGACGTTAATATTGTATGTCTGTAAATTAATATTTGGCCAGTACAGCCATCCCACGTTAATTCTACTTAGATAATTTCCCCCAGCCCTGTTTTGCATTGTTAATATTATTTCAATGACAGCTCAAAGCAAATGGTTAAACCATTGGACAGGTGTTCACAATAACTTTCCATTGTCTCTCATAACTGATCGTAATTCATCTCTCCTTAATCCTGTATGTATTTCAAGCATATCAATGTGTGTTAATGCAGGACTTCCTCGTTTTATACGTCTAGATCTTCTCGTTGGTACCCACAATCAATATAACTGAACTCGAAACTTCCTTTTCACTAAGATAACAGTGCCCAGAAAATCGGCTTAAGGATCTTTGTCTGAAAGCATAAGAAATTTTTGTTTTAGATCGGGGTTTTTTTAATGTTTTGCATTAGATCCTTTTTTTTGACATAGCCATGAGTTTATTTTGGGAAGATTTTAGCATTTTAACATCTATTAGTATATCTTTAACTTTTATATTTTTAAAACTGCAGTTTAGTTGGCCGCCCTTTATTATTTTTTGTTATTTAATTAACTTTCTAATTTACATTATAATACAGAGGACAGTATACTACTAAAAAATTGTGGTCAGTTTAAAATAGCATAAACCGCCAAATAATATAATTAACATTATTAACAAAAAAAAGTAAAAAATGAATAACATAATCAGTCTAAAGCGTTTGCTAATAAATAAATAATATAATCTAAAGAGTTTCTTAATAACTATTTCATGTATTGTGAATATATAGCTATACCTATTCATCTATTCTGTTGTACAGTGTAAAGCCCTAATCAAACGAGAACGCAAGTCATCGCAAGTTGGCAGTCAGAATTTCTGTGGCGGTCGTTTGAACACCCAAATTACCAAAATAAAGGTTTCGTGAGTGTTTTAAACAAGTTTGAACTTTGTCACGGTACATGATATTTTCGGGAAACTATTCAGAGCGGCTGGCTGAGATAGCGTGACTGCCAACTTGCGATGACTTGCGTTCTCGTTTGATTGGGGCTTAAAACGCATTCGGTCATTACGTCATGAGGAATGCGCAATATAGATCACTAATTACCTATCTATTATCTATCATAAGCAAGCACAAGCGAACGTCACGACGACGACCAAAGTACAATAGTGTTTCTCAACAAAAACAAAACGTTGAATATATAATTTGCAGTCCCAAGAGTAATGCCAACACCGTCCTCGTTGCACATACAACGTCAACTGAAACGTTTTCACGTTTTCAAGACGACGTTGTGGCAAGGAACGGCAAAAGTTGCTATAGTTTACTTAGGCGTTAATCTATTATACGTCATGTTGTCGAAGCTATGGCTGCTTTTTAAAGATCTTACAAAATACATAAAGCATATATACGATGTCCTGATCCATGGTTTCTTTTAAATGTAGTAACTTTTTTGCCGTATATACAGTCAACTCTCGCCTTGCGGACACTCCGCTATTACGGACACCCCACTATTAAGCCCTAATCAAACGAGAACGCAAGTCATCGCAAGTTGGCAGTCACGCTATCTCAGCCAGTCGCTCTGAATAGTTTGCCGAAAATATCATGTACCGTGACAAAGTTAAAACTTGTTTAAAACACTCGTGAAACCTTTATTTTGTTAATTTGGGTGTTCAAACGACCGCCACAGAAATTCTGACTGCCAACTTGCGATGACTTGCGTTCTCGTTTGATTAGGGCTTTAAGGACAGTTGGTAAATCCCCGGCCGAAACTACTATGAAATGTATTGAAATAACTCTCGCTATTACGGACTCTCGCTATTACGGAATTGCGGACACTTCATGTGGTCCCCAACAAACATTTTTATTGTTCTACTCTCGTTACAACGGACACCTTGGACGTATTTTTCTCTCGACACATGAAAGTGAATGACTTTTTAATTTATCGAGTGACATATTTATGTTACTGATTCATGTTACCGTTGTATTTTTGGTTTTGGAATAAAACAAATATTTGAATACAAATTTTTGACTTGTGTATTTTGACTTGTACTGTGTACTTATGCATCACAGTAAACGTCAACTAGAAATTGAAATAAACTGGACATTTTAAAACAAAAAAGCAGTAATACATTGTAGTGACATTTTACAACCTGAAATTGGGATATTTTCATCGCATCCCCGCTATTGCGGACTCTCGTTATTACGGACACCAAATGGCGGTCCCCAGGGTGTCCGCTATAACGAGAGTTTTTAAGCCTGGTTTCCATATAGCCGTAAGAATCGGCGGCATGTCTGCGGCAAGAGACAATGGTCCAATCGCATACAGCTTTTTATTGCTGGCTAATTCAACACTGTCTATGATTGGACCATCGCCCCTTGCCGCAGCCATGTCGCCGGCTCTTACGGCTATACGGAAACCTGGCTTAACTGTATAGCTTGCTTGCTTGCTTAAGGTCCCTAATGGTAAAGCATTTCATAAACGATAGACACGTATAAAATAAGAAGGACTCAGTTTTCCAGAAAGGAATCTTCAGAGTGAGCGGACTTCATCAACTATTTCAGGCTTATAAAGTCAGCATGAGCGAAAATAAACTGTCAATTCTGCACAGACCCCTGAAACATGCACCGAGAATTAATTGATTGATTTAACAACGAAATGGCGACGTTTCAAGCGGAATTCTTTGTCAGAGTATATACCATATATTGCAAATTACTATGACGAAGGACTGCGCTCGTAACGTTAATGTTTCGTCAGTGCTAAACATTTCAGCAGTTTACCAACTATAAAATAGATATACTAGCTATATATAGATATGATATATATATAGCTAGTAGTGTATCAGGCTATTTTATAGTTCTCACACTATATTGGAGTATATACATTTATATTATATAAAGAGTATATACTTGATCAATATCCAGACATGTAATACTTGTTTATCTTAATTTTATCGAGTTTCTGAAAGTAATTACATAATAAGGCTGCCTGTATCGAATCTTCTAGGATAACAGTATTTAATATATTAATTCATGGCCTCCTATAATAGTCTTTGGCTGCAAATTGTTTGGACGGCACTATATGCCCTTTTTAATAATGAAATGAACTGTCCTGGGGAGGTTTTTATTCTATTTTTAACCAACATGGGTTATATCGATTCATATAATATAGATTATATTGGTATATCGCATGCAATAAACGTTAACCGCAACTCCTTATTCGTTGGGTCTTAGGACTTTAACTGGAACGCAATTTAATGCTTGACTCTGAGAGAAAATCCTTCAATTTTCGAAAATTTGCAGTAAGCAAATTCCTTACGTAACTCTGAAGTTAAAAAATGTTATGATCGCGCCAAGCTATAGGCATTCATGCAGTTTGTTGCAATTATTGCGCCGCCTTGTCTTACGTTTGTTTGTCAGTATGGAACTTCGTTACGCTTCTTCGCCTGCACGAACAAAGGCTTCAGTACAAAGTGCACGAATGCTATTTCACTCGCACCTGGTATTTGTCCCGGCGGGCTAACCCAATAGACATATTTGGTAAAAACCAGAAATTATAGCGGTTAACTCAATGAAACACTGAAACTATTCCATTCTCGTCCGTTTCCTTGTGAGCTTATACCATGATATGCGCAGGCGATCACCCCCACACTCCAACACCATTTCCAATTCAGCTTGTTATCCAAATTATATAAACCATTATACCACGCAAATGCATTTCCTTTGGACACGAAACCACCATCGAAACTGCCACAACTATATAAGGCCGGTACCCTTAAACATGATCTCTCACCCTTTTTCCTAAGTCTTGGCTCGCTAATTTAATCGGTTCTTTAGTCGTTTGGGGACTTCGGTTAATACCCTTAGGTATCAGACAGAAAAAACTCGCTCCTGAAAGAGCCAAAATTTTGAACGAAGAATCTACAACACCCCCTGTACCCACTCACACCCTTTTTGGGGGCTAAATTAGGAATCACGCATGCGTGCGTCTAACTATAGCTGCCAGTTCGGAGATTGGCAAACTATTGTCACTCATAAAACGAGGTTGTAACCATAGCTTGAATACAAAAGATATATCTTTTAGATTTTAAAAAATTTGGCCTTTGATTAGGGGCAAGGTTTACTCATTAATTAACCTCAATGATAATCAGAATCATTATTCATTAATTGGCTCTAGAAATCCACCATAAAAATGCAGTACTCTCTGTTATTGTTTAACTTATTCCACCCTACGGTATAGGCTCTAGTACTACCCAGCCTGGTAGACATTACTGATAGTGCAGCATGCCTTACCCCATAGACTGGTGTTCCATGAGAACAGTCAAACAGGCGACAGGCGGCATTTCCGCATTAGATTTAAAAGGTGCCAAAAATGAGAAGTCTTCCTAAAGAGTGTCTTTATAGAGGGTAAAAACGGAGAGTGGTGCGTAGGCAGTGAGTTTTAGACATAACAACGCAAAAATAGCGAACGGCCGAGAGTTTTTGGAATGAAATACTGACGTTTCGAGCAGAGCCTTTTGTCAAAGTAAAACTTTATATAAAAGGCTCTGCTTGAAATGTCAGTATTTCGTTGCTTAAAATGTCCGTAGTTCAGCGTTTTTTGCGTTCGCTAAGAGGTTCTTAGTATTCCAGTCCTTCCTGTCTCTTAAAACAATGGCTAAACCACTCATAATCCATTTGTGATTAATATTAACAGCACGTATATACACACCCTTAGATCATTGCTGAGTGAGCACCGGCTTTCAGTTCACTTAACACTGGTCTGGCAGCCAGTTTTCAGACTGGTTTTCGTTCTTTTCTAACTCTGAACAAAAACTGTTTCGTATTTAAAGTTAAGACGTCTAGTTTTCAACATTAGTTTTCTAGTTTCCCATGTCACGCGATATTAATTGCCAAACGAAAAAGTGAGAAACAATTGGACTGCTATGACCACGAAACTGACAAGAAACAACCTTTTGTTGAAACCAACTTGGGGAAAAATTGGAGATAAATACGGGTTATCATCCAACTTTAGCCTTCATAAAGGCTTATATAAAGCGAGGTTACAGCGTAATTATTTGCTAATTTGTGTGTGGTATTTACACATGGGGCCAAAAGTTAAAATTGAATAACTAATGGTTGTATTTAAACGCTTCCGTTTCTAGCAATAACGTCTAAACAAATCCGTAACCACATTCAAGATTTAGTCACAAAGATGCCGGTTTGGCCTTTATTTAGCACATACCTAATTCCTCTTAGAACGAACAATGAACTCGCTTTGTGATTGGTCCATGTGTTAAGTAGTACTTATAAAACTGAGCACATATATTGAGAGGACCATCGTTATAGAGGAAGACATATCACATTGATTTTCGACGCACTAACACTTCTTCGAAACAGCTGTAATATACACTCTGTAAATAATGGGCAGGAAACCAACTGGTATGTATTGAAACACTGTATCGACTTAGAGTATGTTGAAGGGAAACGATTGATTAGATATAGACATATTATATTATCAAATACAACACCAAGGGATTGTATTGTTTATAGCATGTAGGTGTATAATATATATACATGTTAAAACAGTAATGCTTTATTGACAATATCCGTGTAATAATTTGGCAAGTATATATAGGTCACGAATAGAAACTACATTAGTTTAGTTTTAAACAATAGAATATATAGCATTTTAGTAAATAAAACAGTCGTTTAAACAAACAGTAATGTTTAAGTAGCCTAAATATTATAGTTAACATATTTGTATCAAATTAAGAATGGCAGTGCAGGCACTTGGCATAAACTGATAGTTAACTTCGTAATTTAAATAATTTTTTTGAGTGCAAGATAATACAATTTATTTTCTTTCTTATTTACGTTTCTTATTTTAAGTTCTTAATTCTTTTAATGGTTCGTACAGACAAGGAACTAAGAAACCTGTTTAAGCCTTAGCTTCTAAAGTTATGGCAAAATACTGAATCAGGGCTTTAAGTAATTATTTAGGCCGTTTTCTTAGTTCGAGTAATTCTTGAACCTATATACTGACATGCACTTTTTGCTGATCAAGCATATATAGGCGAATACTTGTAACTGATGTTACTTGGAAATTGAAATATCCCTCTTAAATCTACAATAGCTTTGTGTGTCCTCTCTCTCTCTCTCTCTCTCTCTCTCTCTCTCTCTCTCTCTCTCTCTCTCTCTCTCTCTCTCTCTCTCTCTCTCTCTCTCTCTCTCTCTCTCCCTCTCTCTCTCTCCTCTTTCTCCAGCTTTCATGTAAAGAAGTGTCAACTTATGAAACTATACCGTATTGAAATCAAATCTCTCTGTCTCCCCCTCCCCCTCTCTCTGTCTGTGGTTTATCCTAAGCTCTTCCCTGTATTTTCAGGTCAAGGGAAAGTTAATCAACTTGGAGGTGTGTTCATTAACGGTCGCCCTCTCCCAAACACCACAAGACTTCGTATAATCGAACTGGCTCACTTGGGTGTTCGCCCTTGTGATATAAGCCGTCAGCTTCGAGTTTCTCACGGATGTGTCAGTAAAATTCTCTCCCGGTATCAAGAAACCGGTTCAATCCAGCCAGGCACGAGTGGCAGTCCAAAACCTCGAATCATCACAAAAGACATCGAGCGAAAAATCGACGAATATCGAAAACTGTACCCTGGCATGTTCTCGTGGGAGATCCGTGAACGATTATTGCTCGATAAATTTTGCAACCGAGATACACTTCCCTCGCTGAGCTCGATTAGTAGAATGATGAAGAATAAGATTAGAATTGACAGCGCTGGTCTATCAAACAGCGAAAACGAAGATGAGGAGAAATCTCGTGAAACAACACCTCTCGGTGCAGGAGAAGAGGAAGAAGAAGAGCGAGACGAAAGTGTCTGCTCCGACCAAGAAGAATCTAATTGTATGCCGAGAATCAAACAAGAAAAACTCGATCAAAACGAAGAGATTGATGACGATAATGACTCAGGTATTTTATTTCAAATCTCTACTTCCTAACCCCAATTTTCTTTCAAGGTTTACCACAACTTCACTTAGTATAGAGAGATTATATATTAGCGTGAGTTTCATGCATCTATTATAAGATATAACGAAGCTAAAAAAGTGGTGTACTCCTGAGATTTTTAGTAACGAAATACTGACATTTTGAGCGAAGTCATTCATCAAAGTAATTGTGATTTTACTCCGATGAAGGGCTCTACTTGAAACCTCGGTATTTCGTTTGTAAAAACTTGAAGTTCACCACTGTTTTATGCTTTGTATGCTGTATTGAAAACACTGCCAGTGTTTGTTGGTGTACAGTTACTGTATTATGGTCCAAGCGGTTAAAAATCAGTTATAAAATAAATCATGTTTAGTTAGATAGATACATTATAGATTATCATAATATATATAAGTGCATTAAATAGGTATAATTGATAACTATAGTACATTTATTAATTGAGACATCATCAGTTTGTTTCAGGTACGTTTAAATCCAGTTTTACAAGCGTTTATCACTTAAGTATATCGATACATATAACACAGGTACTTGGCGAATGGACTCGCGTGAAATTTCAAAGTAAAAAATACTTTGGTCAATTTTTCAGGAAATATGTTTCATTGAACCCTCGTCAGTTTAAGAGATTGTCCATCCCCTTTTAGAAACAGATACTGGCGGTTGTAATATATGTCCTAATTTGGAAACTATGAAGGTACAAATATATGGGCTCTAACCGAACAAAAACAAATCAAAACAGTATCGTGACATGGCGGTTTCCCAGGCGACAAGAATGCTTTCGATGTAGTAATCGAGCGTTAATGTTAAGAAATGTAATTAGCCAAACCTACTTTTGAAGAGCCCCATGCCAAGATCTATTATTCCGCCACTCGTGGAGAGGATATACCCAAGAAAGCGTCCTCATTTGTGGTTGTACCGCCAGCACGATCTGTCGGTGTATATTGTTTGTTATTTTATTCACACATTCAAAATTCATTGTTCTGACATAAGTGTTAATTCCTTTATTAGTAGTAATAAGCTTTGGGTGGTTTCAAAACAATTCAGAAAAGCTATAACACTTATCACAATACTTAACACGCTAATGAGTGTGTCTTTGATTTATTACTTTAAATCTTTTCTCCCATTTATAGAAAATGAGAACAGTAAACAGTTTCATTACGATTTAATGAAAATAAAAATCGCCAATTAGCACACTAGCATTTTAAAGATCATTGGCGTGGCTTGCTAATCTTTCGCCTTCAACCTCTGAATAGAGAATGGGCCCTTGCTATTTTACTCTGGCTAACACCAGACGATTTTCAGCTCATCATAAAATGATCACTAAGAGTCAAAGGGTTAAGCCTTGGGTGTTAAATACTTAATTTTAATTTCCTTGTCCACTACGCTTTATATCATTATCCCTTACACGTAACATGATTTTCTTCTATCGTTATCCATTATTCAAATTACAATAAAGAGTCGAAAAATAAGTTGTAGAGTAAGTTAGAATGACGTACGAATCTGTCGACACATGGATATCCTATATTTTCGTTTGGCCAAAAGGAGACTTTCTAAAAACGCTTTTTACGGTTACGTGCGAACGCCCAAAACGATTAATAAACTAATAAAAATACAACTGTATATGCAGTGAATGTGGTCTTAAAGATGCGTGACTATAAGTCTGTAGAATGTTCTTTGTAGGCGAAAAATGTGAAATAAACTAAATGTTCTTTATCTCAAACAAGGTAAAACTCAGCCAACATATCAACAGACTCAAGAGAGTGGCGGGTCTCCCTTCCGGCATCAGTTCCTTCGTAGCAAATGTGCACGAATTAAATGGTGACAAGTTGTAATGGACCAATCGTATGCGTGAGAATTTATAGATAATCCCACATTTAATTCTTTGAAACTTTTCATGGCGATAATGTAGTATAGATAAGTTTTGTGGAAACACCACGTAAAATATTTCTTTGCTAAGCTTTCGGCCTGTTGACTCAGGCCTTCATCAGATTTAATTGATCAGTTGCTTAGTTTATAAATTGAGCTTAAGCAATTAGTGATAGTCAAGATCTCTCAAGGTTCCCCAAAGTTCCTCAAGGTTCTTCAGTGTTACCCAAGATTTTTTAGAGTTTCTCAGGGTATCACTTGGTAATGTAAAATTTCGGATCAAATCATTATATTGTCGCTTGAATTTTCAAGGGTCTGATTGATTTTAGACTGTGCCATATCGTGTTCTCGAGATGGGTCAGTTTCCCAAGACCTTAGTCAGGTTTTAATTTTCAATAGCACTTGAGTTAAATATTCCGATATAAGTACACGGCTGTCTTTTTAGTATAGAGCCATAGTGCATGACTATAGTTCCCAGTTTACGGATAATTTAGCCTCTCAGGGGTGGGGTGAATCTGTAGCTAAGACAAAGTTTGAATATATAACAGATCGTCAACAAAAGTTGACCAAGAATACCTGATTTAACAACAGCTTTAAATAATCACTTCTCATTTTAGCGTTAAAGTGCCTATGAAACGAAAATTAAGTTTGTCTTATTTGAAAGAACACTTAAAATGATAGAGTAACATCTTTTGCAGTTTTTCGCTTCTTTGCTTCGTTCTTGAGATATTTTAGTTTGTTTGATATGCAAATTAAACATTTTGACGTCACATGTGCACAATGAGTTATCGAAAAAAGTTATATATCTTCGCTATTATCAAATATAATAATCACTTGAAGATCTACATGTTTAGTGTTGTGAGCGAAACATCCACATGCTTCATTCAAATTAATTTGGTTTGATAATAGAAAAGATATCTAACCTTCTCCGATAACTCATTATGCACCTACGACGTCAAAATGTTTAATTTGCATATCAAACAAACTAAAATATGTCATTCGAGAACAAAGCAAGGAAACGAAAAACTGCAAAAGATGTTAATCTATAATTTGAAGTGTTCTTTCAAATAAGATAAACTTAATTTTCGTTTCATGAGTACTTTAAATATATTTATTTCGAACAGAATTACATGAATGCTATAGCCCGCAGAAAAATACATCAAATTAACCGTTTACATCCAACAATTTTAGCCAAGCATGCAATTACGCTTGCATTTTGTCATAATGAACGAAGATTATTTGGATAGGATAAAGAGTGTTTACGTTAATATTAAGCGGATAAAATTCTTGAGATTGCCGTTAGCTATTGTCAGATGCTGCTTGATTTTAAATTGGTTAATCGAGTAAGGCAATAATAGCAATATAATTTTATTGCGGCACTTGGCCGTTGACAAGGCTATCACTTTTTAATATATTGACATGACGCTGGCCACTGGACATGAAATACTTGGTATTAACCAAGATTGATCGGGCGATTAATATAGCTTGTGATGACTCATGTTACCTCTTTAATAGATCAAGTACTTATACGTATTTCTCTATTCGCTTCATGATAGCCAATCTGATTTCTATTTTGATCTTTGCTGATAATCTTTTTTAAAGCGAGTACGATCCTAGCTTGTGGTTTACGGTTAATCAGGAGCTCCTAAAGGCTACAATTCCAGAAACACCAACGGCAAAGCACAGCAAGCGAAAGATATATAAATCCAACCAATCATAGAGCACAAAAATAAAAATTGACCAATCAACAGACGTGATGGTCGGCACATTAAGATATAATCCTTTGTAGGCAATATCGAAATCTTTGCCCATTCTTGGACCATCAAAACGCAACAAACTTTCTAGTTTGTTGATAAATTGGCCACAAGAAACGCGGAGAGCGGTGAAGATTGCTGGATCATGTTACTGTACCAAACTGAAACAGAACTCGATTTTACTAATCTTGCTGGAACTGAAGAGATCAGGAACCAAGAACGCAGAAATAACGAAGATGGCTCTCTTTACCAATGCACGTTTAATATATTTGATATATAGAAAGACGGCGTATTATTTCATCACTCATTAGCCCATTACTGCCTAGCTAGAATGTCTGACGTTCTCTTTTTGACAAGTAAAATCGTCTGGTAAACGCTAGAGCAAAAACGAAAATAAGACTGCGTTTTGGCCGGCTCAGGCAGGAATGGGTTAATTAGTATATTTATGTTAAAGAGTATATCGTCCTTCTTTTATTTAAAACATTCAATGTTTATGCTTTCTTAAACCGATGCACTAATGGCCGTTTCTTTCTGAATTTAGACACAAGTTATTCCGGGGAGAACAGCCTCAGGATGCCTTTCCACACAGATCATTTGATCTTGAAGCAAAAACAACGTCGTTCACGTACAAAGTTCTCCTCTAATCAACTCGACGAGCTTGAAAAAGCCTTTCAGAAAACACACTATCCAGATGTCTACACCAGAGAGGAACTTGCTCAAAGAATTAGCCTCTCTGAGGCGCGAATTCAGGTGAGATTTCAGTCAAGGCTTATCGCGGTCTACTGTAAAACATTTTGCCAGGGTATTTCTTTGGGGGATTATTCTACCATAATTCGTTAAGCTAAACTATACAAAGAAATCTATCGACTTTGAAAATAAAAGTAGCTTGCTGCGTAGGCAGTGTTGAAACAACAATCGAAATATAGTAAGGTTAGATATACTGCCGAAACAGAGAACGTAGGAGTCTAACGTTTCGAGCGAAGGCCCTTCGTCAGAGAGAAACGTGAAGTTTCTGAATTCTCTGTGATGAAGGACCTTCGCTCGAAACATTAGACTACTATACTCTGTTTCGGCAGTATATCTATAACTTCACCATATTTCGACTTTGGGCGTACATGATATTGTGGACGTGCAAAAACCCCGAAACTTCTCACTCCTCCATGCATTGTTTTTGCGAAAGGGAACACACAAAGTCTGTAATTCGCCCACAAACAAACATTGAGAGTTTGCCAAACTATATTTTCTGCTATAGAAAGATTTGTGGTTCAGTACGTTTAATATTATTTCTGAGCTGTCGTATTTTTCTGACGAAGCTAGCCTCGATCCATAATTATACAAGTATCGGCAGACATGAAAACCTTCAAAAATATGCCAAACGCAAATTAACCCATTTTTGCCTAAGCTGGCCAAAAACGGTCCGTTTATTTTTTTGCTCTGTCTAAGGTCAGACGATTTTACTCGAGGGAGAACCCTCAGATATCCTATACGGCAATGGATTAAACTTAAAGAAAGTTCTACACCAAATTGGGAGACAGTTATGGAAATACAAAACCAAGGGAAAGGCCTAGACGGGTGTTAGAAAAAAAATTGCTTTCCGGAATAAAAGTGGAGTACCAAATTCAGACGTAAATCCGACTACTTCTTCAAAGGCTAAGCCGTAGAATAATCTGGTTTTCATTAGGCGAGTTTCGAGTGATTGTGAGGGGGAGTGACGATCGAAACAAATTAGTTTCCGTTACTCGCTGAAACGTCTTCCTACGTGGGTTAAACAAAATCAAAGGTTGGTCATGGTGATAGGGAATATGGCTCTAATTGTCGTATAGGGGAAAAGGAAATCCTTGCAAAATATAGGGAGTGTTTAAATGATCATTGAAGTTCCGCCGGTCGGTATTCTATAAGTCATTTTGCCAAGGGATAAATAGATATAAAATATGTCGAAATTAAATATAGGCCTAGTATTTCGAGTACTGAATAGGTTATCCTGTATAAATAAATATATAGAGAATAATAATACATGGATGTGTGGAAATATGACATTTATTTCGAGTGTTGACTAGGATATCTCACAAGTGAGCAAAGTGAACGAATGACATATCTTGGTCAACACGAGAAATAAATCTCATATTTCCAAGCATTCATGTATATTTTGTTCTGTTTATTATTTAAAAAAATAATCCTATTGCCCCACAAAAATAGAGCAGTAAACTCGAATACATTTCATGATAATCGACACATGTGAGATCATCATAAATAATCGACACATGTGAGATTATCGTTTTTATTAGTGACGGAAACATCATTCAAACACTCTGTTTTATATAATAAATGTCATTAGTATAAATACACAGGTGATTATAGAAAATCACGCGCGCTGATTGGTCGAGCTACTTCGGATTAATTCTCGATAATCACCTACAGCGTTTATTCAAAATGGCCGCCAGCCAAGTTGTCAATGCGACAGACGAGGAAATTAACAATTTTAAAGAAAACGTTGTTCCTAAAAGTACGAAAATGTGTATTTATACTAAAACAATTATTCGCCTCGATTATTCACCTCGACTTCGTCTCGGCTATTATACGCTGATATTCACGTACCTCGCCTTCGGCGAATAATTGTTAAATAATAATAATAATAATAATAAATATGGCAATGAAGGCCAAAAAGAAACAACTTAAATTGAGCCACTTTATTATAATATTTAGTAATAGTAGTAAATAATAAAATTGTATTAAATCATGTATATTGCTTTCTTAGGTGTGGTTTTCCAACAGACGCGCCAGATTACGAAAGCAAGAACTACCAAAAAGCCACCAAATCCCATCGCCCAGGATGATGCCTTCCGCACCCATTCCACTGCCCACGTTCTACTATTACCCGTATCCGGCCGTGACACCCTATCCTATCCCCTCCTATCCCCGGCCATCCATGTGCAGCTGTGGATACCCATGCAATGAGTCCTCTGCGCATGTTCAGATGACCAAGTGAGAGGCTTACTGAGGCTTAGTTGTTTGCCTTGTCTCGCCAGACGAGTTACAGCAGTCATGTCAGCGGTATACATCTATGCAGTCATGCACCTGGCTGGTATACATATATTTATGAAAGAAATACCTTTCTAATGCGGAATAACGAACTATACTACACGCTAGTCGAGTAATAACAGCTGTATAATAGCAAGTGGAACGACATAGAAGTGATGCAATCATTAACGACTTATTTATTGTAATGTACATCCAGTATATTTTATGCTCGTAGCCTTTGTACTTTGACTAGAATTTACGTGCATGCGGGGTTCCGAATAAGCGGTTTGGATTAACATTGTGTAATATGCAATTGACACATTTATACGTTGATCAAGTGAACATCAATTTTCAAAACAATATGCAATAACATTTTAACAAATTGCCATGACCATTTAACCATTACTATTTAACAACTACCATTACAATTACCATTACCACAACTACCATCACTACTGCCACCACCACTGCGCTAATATCACCATTACCAATACCATCACCCGTAGTACCACTACGATCACCACCATCACTACCATTACTAATACCATCATCACCATCACTACCATTACCATCACCACCATTACTAATACAATCATCACCATCACTACCACTAACATCACCATTACCATTACCATCATCACCATCACTACCATCACTAATACCATCATCATGATCACTACCACTACCATCACCATCACTAATACCATCATCACCATCACTACCACTACCATCACCATTACCATCACCACCATCACCACCATCACTACCATTACTAATACCATCCCTACCAATACCATCACCATTACCATCACCATCACTCCAACTACCATCACCACCATTACTAATACCACCACTAGCAATACCATCACCACTACCATCACTACCATTACTAATACCATCACTGCCAATACCATCACCATTACCATCACTACAACTACCATCACCACATCACTACCATTACTAATACCATCACTACCACTACCATCACTAATACCATCACTACCACTACCATCACCATTACTACCACTATCACTTGTATTAATAACTTGACATAGGAAATTTTAGTAAAGTCTAGTTTTTCTCAGAATATATTTCGTAAAAACGACACGTTTACTAAATCTTGCTCATTTCGTATTCACGGCCCAAGTTATGCTTATTTAAAAATCACTTCAAAATCTTGGCAGAAATGTTGCAAAGATTTTACCATTCATTGTGTCACTAAGAGTGTATGGTGCATAATTTATATAACGAATTAAGGCGAAATTATTACCATTGTAACATAGTTTATTGTGTAATTTACAAACTGTCATGTTTTACCTGACGTAACCACTGATCTCAAATAATAGACTCATTATACTGGATAGAGCATCCGGTGCTCGCTGTGAAGTCGGAATAAATTAGCGGCGGCCATTTCAGGTGGGACCCACTTGGGTTTCATGCAGCCACTTTTAAGTTCTCCCATAGCGACAGGTACATGTCACAAAAATTTAGCTGGTTTTCGTTAAAAATCCAATCATTTAAAGCGAAAACCAGAGGCGAAAACTATGATTCAGCAATATTGTGGGTCCCACCGGATATGGCCGCCGCGAGATTTTTAGCCTCACTTCCGACTTCAATTTTTGCCACGCGCGAAACAATAGATGCTCTATCCAGTATAATGAGTATATTATTTGAGATCAGTGGACGTAACGCACTAATCTGTTTATACCATTTTTTAAACTGTAAATATTAAAGAATAAATAGATGAATACTTTAATTTTAAAAACTGTACGGTGAATATTTACATAAAAATCATCTCGCAATGTACCAGAATGTCAAACTGTGGCGAGAAGTCCATGAATATAATACAACTTGCAACAATATTCTTTTCAAATAAAAATTAAATTTTCATGATTATTGCGTTCTTAAAATCGTTTCTTTCTTGCGATTTCATTTGATTAAATTTAGATACAGATACAGATTTTAATTACTTCTTCCCACAAGGGGCCTTTCAAGAGCAATTTACATTACTAAATTTCAAGTGGCAGAGTCGAAGGCATATTAAAGGCGCTCGAAGCAGCCGCCCTACGACACATTTATGACACACATGTCAGACCACGAATCACAGACCTAGGTGTTGATTTTATGGAGGGAGGAAAACCGGAGAACCCGGCGAAAAACCCTCGAAGCACAGGAGAAACCAACTAAACTCTACTCACATGAGTGTTCCAAGCTCGAGAACGAGGTTATTCCCAGACGGTCACCCATCCAAGTACTAACCCCGTCAAACCGGGCTTAACTTTTGGTGAGAGGCAGCGCCCTAACAGCACACGCCACCCGTGCTTCCCTTCGGCTATTCATCCAGTATTAATATCCTGCATTTCATATCTAACGTGTCCTCCTCTCTCATCTCATCTTATCTTACTGTATCCCATCCTTTCGCATCATATCTCGTCCCATAGTCAATCGAGACATGGTCTGGAAACTCGGCAAACTTCAAAGCGCCTATAATGAGCTGTGATTTTATGTTCAACCGTACCTTAGGGCTGCGCTAGACGAATTTAATTCAGACGAATTTAATTGCTTGAATATTATTCGACGAAACCGCAACGTATAACTTGATTAAATTCGACACACGAATTAAATTCGTCTCGGCAATTAAATTCGTCTGAGTCCGACGGATAGTGCGACGATAATGCGTGTTCGAGTTACACGACGAATTATCGTCGCGTCGAATTAAATGTTTCTCTTCCGTCTGTGACAATTCGGCGCCATGTTTTCAAGAAGTCGTTTTCATGCTCAACGCGTCGAGGTAAAAACAATTAAATTCAACGTTTCACTCGACGTCGCATTTACGTCGCATTACCGACGAAATTAATTCGAGTGCACATCCTTTGTTTTAGGTTTATTAACTCATTCCTGTCCGAGGGCTTCCCCAGAGGTGAATAAAATCGTCTGGCGTTAGCCAGAATAAAATACCAAAGATCGACTTGGACAGGAAAGAGTTAGAGAGATAGTTTATAACTCATTCCTGGCCGAGGGCTTCCCGGGTAGGCGAGATATCTCTACCAAACGCGTTTACAAGGACAAAACATAACCCGGGTAACCCTAGTGGCGTGATATAGGGCTACCCTAGGCGTCCTTGTAAATACGACAAAAACAAAACAAGAAACGTACAAGAGCTAGGGTAACCCTACCTCCTCGTAAACGAGCTCTAACCCTTTTTCACCTTATCTTGTCCTCTTCTGCAGTATCTTACTGTATATCTAACGTATATCCTCTCTCATTCTGCATGTATCTCCTCTTATATCTTATCCTATTGTACCTCAGTCTTTCTCATTCTATCCTACTCTATTTCATCCTATCCTACTTCTATCTTACCACAATTGTATTTCATCTTGTCCTATATTACTGACAACAATATTCCAATTCCCTTCTAAATTCCGTGGCTTGATCTCTTTGCTATCCCAATAACCAAAGAAGGTCAGTTTTCTCCTAAATCATTGCAAGTACTGTACGTACATCAATCCTAGCATAGAACCCAAGGTTCAAACTAACGGCCTGTTTATATGGAGCCGAGTTACCCAGCAAGGCGAGTTGAAAAAAGATGAGTGTTTATATGAGACGAGTTACTCGGCAAAGCCGCCCGCGCATTATAATGGTTTCACATTCCATGAGTAGTTTCCGATTGTCTTCATAAGTGGCGCGTGCGCTGTTGTGACGAATTCAACTCGGCTAGCCGAGTTACCCGGCAAGAGAGGTATCATCGGTTTCAAATTATGAAGCTTAACCATCTAATAAAACCATCCCACAAGCGGGATGTTAAACTTGAACATATAAACACTCTGCCGGGATAGCATTGAATTTCTATACATGGCGGGTAACTCGGTTTGCCGAGTAACTTGGCTAGCCGGGTAACTCGGCTCCACATAAACAGGCCCTAAAGACCCGGTCTCGAATTAATACGGTTTCACCTGTTTACACGGCGAAATAGGACGAATTCAAGACCAGTCTCGAATTCGTCCGGTGCCGTGTAAACGTAGCATAAAGATGACGTTGATTAGTTCAGACTAACTTCCGAATTACGAAGAGTTCTTGCTGAGTTATTTAAATCAGAAACAGTATTTGAACAGCCAGGACGGTTGTTAGCCTGTGAGTGACATTCTGATCTCGTGGAGGGGTCTCGACGAAGAAACTGAAAAATCAATTCATTTACTTTATCTGGACATTCGAGCATGACCATATGACCAGCGTCGTCAAGAACTTCCAGCGTTGAACCATAAATAGTCTAAAATGAAATACCGTTCTTTGTTAGATACAATCTCGTTCCCAGTGCCCACGTTCCCCACCCGGGAAACGAGAGACTCTGGGATAATCCGTTTCAAATCGTTACGTTATTGGCTGAATAGTGAGCATGAGTTGGTCTGAAGTGACCGGAAGTAGAATTAATAAAACCAAAATAACAAAGATGTCGGACGACAAGACTCCAGTGAAGACATTGCCGCGATCGATATCTTCGCCGTATGTGTGTAGATGCTGTAATTCGAGCTTCGCCAGCAACCCCATTGACTTGTTTGGGGAAAAGTCAAACAAGGAGAACATACTATCCAGATTCCGCTCGGAATATTTACGCATGCGTACCTCAACCGGAATAACAAGAATACTGTGATTTGAAACGGATTATCCCAGAGTCTCTCGTTTCCTGGGTGGGGAACGTGGGCTCTGGGAACGAGATTGAGTAGGGACTTTAAAATCTACGACGTCAACCTCGTCGAGGACGTCCTTTCGACAAAAGAATTCTCTTTGCAAAACAACAAGAACGAACAATTTTTACTCCCAAGAGTAATCTCAACACCGTCCTCGTTCTTCATACAACGCCACTTAGAGCATTTTCACGTTTTCAGGACGACGTCAACGGCTAAAAGATGAGAACTGTTGCTTAAGATTGACGTCAATACGGACACTACAATCATTTTAGCAATACTGGGGCGTTATGGAAGTCGTTAAACTAGCTTCAAATATCAAATATAATAGTCAGTTAACCGTGACTTCTTTAAAGTGCCTATGTCATCCTCAGGGACTTTACATATTTATACTAATTGGAACATTCTGAGAAGATTTGTAATATATCTTCTCAGGCGAAAATTTCATCTTCATGGATTTTTTTGCCGTTAAAGTTGATGGAAGTGACATCAAAAGAGGAATCTGTAAAGTGGTTTTCATATAGACAAATTCCTCTTTCGACGTCACTTCCGTCAACTTTAACGGCAAAAAAATCCATGAAGATGAAATTTTCGCCTGAGAAGATATATTACAAATCTTCTCAGAACGTTCCAATTAGTATAAATATGTAAGGTCCCTGAGGACGACATAGGCACTTTAAATTGTAAAACTTGTCTTGCGTTTTAACCGCTGTCGTCGTCCTAGCATCTTAAAGTCCTTAGTATCTGATTCAATACATGCTGAAAAGATCCTGTCTTTTTTATTCTAATGCATTAGTGTTTTAAAATAATATCCAGGTCATTGAAGCTTATCAAATAATACGTTTCTGCTTATAAATTGCAGAAATCCGTTCTTTTGAAGCCGTTTAATAAATTCACGGCACACTTTTAAAGAGTTTGACTCTTTAAAAATGTGCCGTGAATTTATTAAACGGCTTCAAAAAAACGGATTTCTAAACTTTCATGGTTTAATTTATAAAACACCGCATCTGCCATCTTGTTCATTGACTAATTGCTGCCTAGGATGTCTGAGGGTTCTCTCTTTGATGAGTAAAATCATCTGGTGTTAGACACAGTAAAACAATAAAGAGATCATTTTTGGCCAGCTCAGGAAGGAATGGGTTAATCACTTGTTAACTCATTGCTGCCTAGGATGTCTGAGGGTTCTCTCTTTGATGAGTAAAATCGTCTGGTGTTAGACAGAGTAAAACAATAAAGGGATCATTTTTGGCCAGCTCAGGAAGGAATGGGTTAATCACTTGTTAACTCATTGCTGTCTAGGATGTCTGAGGGTTCTCTCTTTGATGAGTAAAATCATCTGGTGTTAGACACAGTAAAACAATAAAGGAACCATTTTTGGCCAGCTCATGCAGGAAGGAATGGGTTAATCACTTGTTAACTCGTTGCTGTCTAGGATGTCTGAGGGTTCTCTCTTTGATGGGTAAAATCATCTGGTGTTAGACAGAGTAAAACAATAAAGGAACCATTTTTGGCCAGCTCATGCAGGAAGGAATGGGTTAATCACTTGTTAACTCATTGCTGCCTAGGATGTCTGAGGGTTCTCTCTTTGATGAGTAAAATCATCTGGTGTTAGACAGAGTAAAACAATAAAGGGACCATTTTTGGCCAGCTCAGGCAGAAATGGGTTAAGGATATAATACATTTAAATTACATACCTCTTGCATATGATATTCCTCGTCTAACGAAACAAAGTTGTCATGACAACCATAAATCAACAATGTAGCAACCATGAGTTCAGAATGAAACTGCTCATCACCTTCATCCCAGTTCTAAAACATGGATATTTAAAAAAAAATTAATACCCCCCAACATGAGAAGGCCCCCAACATGAGAAGGCCCCATTTTTGGGATTCGAGTTTCTGACATATATGTGACATGACATCATCAGGGACTCCAAATTGACACTTTGTCCCAGGCTCCACAAAATCTCTTGGCAGCCCCTGACTAGAAGAACACAGTTTTTTTTACCTGCCCCATCATTGTGGCTCGTAAAACGTAAGATGGAACTTTAAAAGCACCAGAAAACTGCACAGAGTCCTGTGAATTGTGAGCATGGAATCCCATCCTGTAACAAAAGTAACCAAAAATATTAAAACAATTAAAACTTAAAAGAAAATATCAGCATCATAGAAAATTTTCCTATATGTGCGTAAAAACGCACAACTTGTTCACGGTTGTCAACAGGCGTCAACAATGTTGTGCTGCTCGCCGTGAACAATGTTGTGCTGCTCGCCGTGAACAAGCTGTCAACAAGTTGTTCACTTATGGTTCGAACAACTTGTTCACGGATAAATCAACAGTCATGAACAAGTTGTTCCAACAGCACATTTTTATAGCCAACAACGTTGTTTGCACATGATACAACATGTTGTAACAGCATGACGAAATAACAACGATGAGCAACAATGTTACAACAATGGTGAACATGGTTGATGTATCAACACGTTCTTCCGCTGTTCCAACATGCGTGAACAACGGTTGTTGTTTCATCAAGCTGTAACAACTTGTTGAAACAATGATGAACAATGTTGTTCATTTATCAATGTTGTTCACATATGTCAACAAGTTGTTACAGCATTGTTCAGGCAACAATGCTGTAACAACTTGCGAGATTTTTACGCGTGTAGTTGATAATGATGGTTGTAGTTTTTTATACACTTGCCTTCGAAATGACCAGACCACGAAAGGTTTGAGGCAAGCTAAAATGCACGATGGTAGGCAGAACAGTTGGCATGGTTGAGGATAAAGAGGTACTGGCCCACCACCACTTACTAAAATCATTTTCAACACTTGACGAGGTCGCTGGGCAGCAATCATAGTGCAGAATGAACAGCTAATTAATGAGAAAAAAATATTAAGTATAGTAAGGGAGGAAAACTGGAGAACTTGGAGAAAAACCTTCATGTAATGTACTTGTAATGTATTTGTAATGTACTCGTGATGTACTCGTGATGTACTCGTGATGTACTCGTGATGTACTCGTGATGTACTCGTGATGTACTCGTGATGTACTCGTGATGTACTCGTGATGTACTCGTGATGTACTCGTGATGTACTTGTAATGTACTTGTAATGTAATGTGGTGTGATGTAATGTAATGTGTAATGTAATGTAATGCAATATAATGTGATGTGATGTAATGTAATGTGTAATGTAATGCAATGTAATTAATGCAATGTAATGTGATGCAATGTAATGTAATGTAATGTGATGTGATGTGATGCGATGTAATGTGTAATGTGATGTGATGCAATGTAATGTAATGTGTAATGTAATGTGTAATGTAATGTGTAATGTAATGTGTAATGTAATGTGTAATGTAATGTGTAATGTAATGTGTAATGTAATGTGTAATGTAATGTGTAATGTAATGTGTAATGTAATGTGTAATGTAATGTGTAATGTAATGTGTAATGTAATGTGTAATGTAATGTGTAATGTAATGTGTAATGTAATGTGTAATGTAATGTGTAATGTAATGTGTAATGTAATGTGTAATGTAATGCGATGTGATGTAATGCGATGTGTAATATAATGTAATGTAATGTGATGTAATTAATGTAATGTAATGTAATGCGATGTAATGTGTAATGTAATGTGATGTAATTAATGTAATGTAATGCGATGTAATGTGTAATGTAATGAGATGTGATGTGATGCAGTGCAATGTAATGTGATGCAGTGTGATGTAATGTAATGTGTAATGTAATGTGATATGATGCAGTGTAATGTAATGTATAATATACGGTAATGTGATGTGATGTAATGTAATGCAATGTGAAGTATTGTAATATAATGTAATGCAATGTACAAATAATGTAATGCAATGCAATGCAATGTGATATAACATAGCGTAATATAATGTAATGTAACGTGACATGACATAATGTAACATTAATGTAATGTAATTCTCACAATCGTATTTTGAACAAGCTTTAATAGCTCATAGGTGAAACATGGTTAAATAAATTATTCTATTCTATTCTATTCAATGCAATTTGTATCATTGACACTACAGTCACAAAGCCCTCTACAAGACAAGGGTGAGCCCAGTTCTGTCTTGGCTTGCTGCAAGGATTCTCTCTTTGGTCTGGTGTTAGACAGACTAAAATTATACAGTATAAAAGGGTCCATTTTTGGCCCGCTCAAAAAAGAATGGGTTAATATCCCACATCAGGTATATTGTCTATGTTGAACCGTTTTTGTGAGCATTGCTAACTTACCCATAAGAGTGTCCAACTAAAATATTCCTTTTGTCACTCCTGTAAAGATCAAACACCGCAAACATGTCATGTGACAGCTCTGAGAAATTATAGAATGACTGTTCCCTTGGAGCACTGCTTCCACCATGACCGAGGAAATCCGGAGCAACAACAACGTATCCTAGTCTTGAGAAATATTCAATTTGTTTGTGCCACAAGTCAGCACAACCACCAACGCCATGAATAAAGAAGACTACGATCTTATTGGTTCGTTCTGGCCGATCCTCACCTGATATCACATTATTTGTTACACCATTCAAGTTATTAATTGCTGCAACCTTTACAGATCCCACAGATGGTGGAATGGGAATGTCAGAATCTGGATCCTTATAAATAATTCGCAACCAGCGTCCCTTTCGTACTTCGGTCCTCTCTTGTGTTGCCTCAACATCGATGCGATTTCTTTTTTTCTCAGAACAACACATCAATGTGGACATTTAATGAATAACAATGTTCTATAAAACCATCCAAACTTGGCCAACAGTAATTATTCCCTGAAACTCCAAATTATAGTCAAACTCTTCTCAAATTATAAAAATCCATGTGGACTTTCGAGGCAGAATTACAAATAATTTCAACCGTCTTATGCAGCAAACGGATCAATCCATCTCATTTTCAGTTTCTGAATACTTAATACCATTTCAAAATCGATGTATTGATGTAAAATCTTAGATATCAGTTCCTTTGTGATTGATTTTTGAAGCTATTAGTTTTAAAAGTCTTCCTCTGAAATCCACATATTTGTTTAACGTTTCTTTCCACAATAAACTTGTTGATAATGTAAGCAATATGCAGTGTTTAAGTTTTTAAGATGTATCCAAGCGACAAGGTCGTTATTAAAATGCTTTTAGCCATAAAACCTGTCTGTGGTTTAATAAACCTTCCCCTATCCTTTAATGATGAATACAGTTTATTTTTCTTAACACGATAATCTGCTCAAAATGAAGCCATCCACAGGAAGATTTATTGTTTTTCTTGCCAACATCTCATGGTTCAGCTCCCGAAATTCAATACAGAATAAATTTTAAAATATTAAAATCCTGAAGTCCTTTGCTGTCGTTGGGCACTCATTTGCATCCACTAAACAGACATGATGTCATTTTAAGCAATAAATTTCATCACGATATCACAAATACTAACCCTTTATCTCACTAAAAATCTAACCCTGACCCTAAAACGAACCTTAAAAATAACCCTAACTTTTAAAAAATTACTAATTCTAACTATAAAAGACGGAAAATTTAACAGCAAAAGACGTATGTCAGTTTGATAGATGGAAACAAGTATTTAGCTGAACCACGTGGCTGAACGGTGTCGGTGTTTTGGAGTCATCTATCAAACTGACATGACGTCATTTTCCCCTTTATTTTTCTCCTTTTTTTGGAGTTAAAATTGGTGTTTTCTTAGGGTCAGGGTTAGTTTTGTGTTTAGGATTAGGTTTTTGGTGGGGGGAGAAGAAGTATTTCGAAATTTGTTGATGATATTTCTTGCAAAAATAGCGTAATTCTCAGTTTGACGGTTAGAAACAAGTGGCGACCATGTTTGGAGACTGGGCATGGTCCAGCCACGGTCAGGAGTATGGGTACTATTCTAAAATTTCCTGAAAAAAATTTCCAAGGGATATAAAATGATTTAAAATTTCTGAGAAAAAATAAAAAATAATTCAAGAATAAAGTTCTTAAAATGTTTTTTAGAACATTGGTTACACTCTGCTATTTATTGTAAAGGAAAGGTTTGTGACTCAATGATGAAAAGGAGAATTGAAGTGATTTAAAATTTATGTTGAACTTGAGGACTGCACATTTAGTTTTTGTACTCCATAGTTGTAGAGGACACAAAAAATAATAAATTGTTCTTTTATTACCTTTATTTTGACCGTGTGATAAACTAAAGTACAAAATTACTGACCTTAAGGCATTATTTAAATCTGAAAATAATTATTTATAATATACTTGTAATATTTTGACCGTGTGATAAACTAAAGTACAAAATTACTGACCTTAAGGCATTATTTAAATCTGAAAATAATTATTTATAATATACTTGTAATATTTTGAGAAAACTTGACTGAAATTGAAAATGTCTAGCTAGCAGTAGTTGGACTGACCTAAAATACAATTTAAATAAGCTTAATATAATAATTACTACATCGTTAGTAAAGTAAACTACATCAGATTTATAATATAAATACAAAACATAATCCATGAAAAAAAGATACTAATTTGGATTAAAACAATGACCAAAAATGACTAAATCTTCAGACTAAACGTTTGGAGAGAGTTCAAAGATTTTAAAAGAGTTTGCAAAGACTGCAAACGATACATTAATGGATTTTTACGATGCCTTTCTTTTAGATTATCAGATTATGTTTGTATTATGTTGAAGTGCCTATAAACTCAAATAAGATATTACTGATATGGATTCTATGTAACGTGAATAGTTGAATGCCAAAATATTTTCTGACTTGAACTTTTATTTGTTGTTATATTGAGGTTTGTATTTCCAAAATTTAATGAGGATGACGTCAATGTAGGCATTTGTGTGTGTTTTTTTGCTTTTCTTATGATAAACCGCTTGAAGATTTTAATGAAAAAAATGATAAAATATAGAATATACTATTCAAGTATTCCATTAACATGTGAATTGGGTAATATTTCTGCTGTAACGGAACACTGCGTATGCAAATTATGCCTACATAGACGTCATCCTCATTACCATTTTGGAAATACAAACCTCAATATAACAACAAATAAAAGTTCAAATCAAAAAATATTTTGGCATTCAACTACACACATTAAATATAATCCATATGCAGTAATGTCATATTTGGGTTTATACGCACTTTAAATGCGTTCGCTAAGGTATGCAAACATAGGACGACTACTTGTCAGAATATTTTTTTTTGTTTTAGTTTTGCTATAGACCACTTTCATAATAGCGACTAATTTGAATATTCTTTCATGTGCATCTTAACCTAACTTAAAAAAGCTCATTTGAATGCACATAAAAGAATATTTAAAATGAAGGCCATTATGAAAGTGATCTGTAGAGTAAATAGTCTTTATTATATGGCTGGGTTTGATTTCCGGTCCGGACGCAAAACGACGCACGCTGATTGGTTCCCGAGAGGTCGGGATTTTACGATTTGACCTCGGGTCAATACGCTTTTTTCTCGGCCCTGTAAGTTTTGGCGGGAAAATTTCTGAGTTGATTTGAATCCAAATAAAAGAGAACTAGGTATCTTTATTCAAATATTCTGAGCAATAAAATGTGTTGGAACATTACTGCTGGTTTTCTTTAAAGCTGTTTATCTAAAAACACGACAAATAAAAGCCGAACTGGTGTAAACAAGAAGGCCAAGAAGCGACACGAAAAAGTTAACAGGTAAGGTAAACAGCATACTCCGAAGACGAAAACAACACTCGAAACTTAAAAATAAAATGAACCAATAGCCATATAATAAATTACTTATTAACCTCGTTTGCTCGGTCTGTACGGGAAAGTATTTGCCCTCGGTTTTATCGCACAAACCTCGCTCCTTCGGTCTGTACGAAAACCTCAGGCAAATACTTTCCCGTACAGACCTCACACTCGGTTAATAAGTCCTTAATATTTGATCTCTGTATTGACAATCGACCTGCGAAAGTGCTAGTCTAATACAGCAAAGTTTTACAGTAATAAGTAATTTTTGGTTATCACGATCTCGTCGGTCTCGCTCGCATCACAATCACTTGTATGATGTCGCTCACACCGTTTTTAATTTTTAGTCACACTGCTCTTTTCGCTTGCACTTTATTGCCATGATTCCAAAAAACAATCTCTCACGGCATCTAAGAAATCCACAGTGTTGAGATAGTGTTCCCGTTTCACACTGTAAGGAAACAAGGAAAAACGATCAAATTCTATAATAATTATCAATTTTCTAAAGGTGTTCAAAAACGTATTTAAAACTCTCAGAAATTCTATTGTTTTTCTAATTTAGTGTTACAATTATTCCTAAGTTAGTCAATTTTGCATGTTCATTGTCAGTCACTAGCGATGAGAAAAAAATTGAGATATAAAAATAGGCGCACATCGTGTGTATGTATCAAGCGCGGCCATCCCATTGAACTCGAATAAGAAGACTGGAACGATAACTCCTTTGCAGGTGGAAATTAAGTAACTTGAAGCACGGAGCTATCCTGTCATATATTTTGTTTGGGACGATAACAAATTACTCCAACACAACGGATTCATTGAAATACATTGTTTACGTATGTTTTTAGAAATAGCATTGGCTACAATTTGATGTATAGCATAAGTTTCCTCGTTATGTTAAACTTTTTCATATGTGGTAAATGTTAGGCATATTTCGTTGGGAAATAACACTAAGGAACTTGTTGTAGTTTTTCTGAGTTTTGAGCTGAAATACCTAACGCCGAACGTTGGGCTGTATATGAAACTGAAGCTATTGAAAAATGCTATTTGGTATAGAAACTTCAAGACTTTAGCTAAAAGGGAAATAATTAAAAAATATAAAAACAACTGCCATTTTGTAACGTTCGGCAAAAAAAGTGGCGGTTGTTTTTCTATTTTTTAAATATTTCCCTTTTAGCTAAACTCTTGAAGTTTCTATACCAAATAGCATTTTTCAATAGCTTCAGTTTCATATACAGCCCAACGTTCAGCGTTAAGTATTTCAGCTCAAAACTCAGAAAAACTAACATTTAAAGATTTTTGGCTTCATCCAATCATAGGGCCTGTTTATGGAGTTAGCGTTCCAGTCTTCCTTTGGAGTTCACTGGGCCATCCTTGTTCCCAGGACTTTCGGATGTTGCTAATATACAGTAAGTATACTTACTTGCTAAGACCATAAATACACGCTGCCAAGTCTTTGGTCATTTTCCCGCCATCAACGCAATCCACGCAAGCTTTCTCAATAGAATTAGAGAACCTGAAATGGACCAAAGATCGTTAACTTCTGAGACATTACAATGAGAGGCGGAGGTGGTACGTTGTTAGCGCGCTGCCTCGCTGCTGACTACTTGGATGGGTATAACCACCTGTCCGAGCTTGGGATTCATGCGAGACTTGTTGCTTCTCTCCTGTGCTTCGAAGGCTATCCTCTGCGTTCTCTTGTGTTCTCGTATTATATGAAAATTGATGCTTTGAGAGAACAACGTTAGTAATTTTTATAAAGCTGTATATAGATACAAGCGTACAATATATTCTCATTTACTCAGAGCAAAGTGAAAAGATGGTAAACTACCGAGAATAGTTTTTATAACGAAATACTGACGTTTCGAGAGTCTCTCATATCTTATTTAGTCGATGGATTGGTGTTTTTACTTTAATTGATCGAATTGACAAGATTCCACGCCAGATTACGAAGGTTAGGCAACAGTACAAAATGGAGTTTGCATTAGTCTTACTTTTGAAGTTCATCATTTCCATCAAGTTTTGCTCGATGAGCCAAGCCCTGTGTCCAAGCATAAATACTTGCAATGGGATTCGTACTTGTTTCATTTCCCTGCAAAGATAACACATCATAAAACGAGTCACAGAAAACAGTGAAGAAAGAACATTGATGCATCCACCTTAACAATATCCCACCATAATTATATTTATACCCAATCAAGTCTGTGAAAATACCTTTTGGTGTTCTCTGTAATGTCTGGTGACAGTACCATGGGCAGCCTCGGCTTCGATAGTTTTTCCATCAGCACAAATCAGAACGCTGGTCATAAGACCAAGGGAACCATACCCTAAGAGTTAAAGATTGCGAGGGAGAATTAGATTTCGAGAAAGAAAACACAATTGCTGACCATTTATAATTTTTGTAATAAAAAAAGTTTTTGTCAGAGTGGCATGAATAGCACAAGCTGTAAGCCGCTACCTCTCGCCGTTGAATTTAAGCCCGGTTGAATGGGGTTAACACCTTGAGGCCTGGACCTCTCCCTGTGCTGAATAAAATCGTTTGACGTTAGCCAGCGTAAAATACTAAAGACTCGTCTTCAGGCTTCAAAGTGTTAAAGAGATAGGTTTTAACACTTTGAGGCCTGGACCTCTCCTTGTACTGAATAAAATCGTCTGGCGTTAGCCAGAATAAAATACTAAAGACTCGTCTTCAGGCTTCAAAGTGTTAAAGAGATAGGTTTTAACACTTTGAGGCCTGGACCTCTCCCTGTGCTGAATAAAATCGTCTGGCGTTAGCCAGATAAATACTAAAGACTCGTCTTCAGGCTTCAAAGTGTTAAAGAGATAAGTTTTAATACTTTGAGGCCTGGACCTCTCCCTGTGCTGAATAAAATCGTCTGGCGTTAGCCAGAATAAAATACTAAAGACTCGTCGTCAGGCTTCAAAGTGTTAAAGAGATAGGTTTTAACACTTTGAGGCGTGGGCCTCTCCCTGTGTTGAATAAAATCGTCTGGCGTTAGCCAGAATAAAATACTAAAGACTCCTTCAACGTGTTAATACTTGTATGGGACCTGGGTGACCATCTTAGCTTCATGCGAGTAGAGACGTAGAGTTGTTGGTGCTTACCTTGGGCTAAAGTGTCTGATTGAACATCTCCATCATAATTTTTCGCAGCCCATACAAATCCTCCGGGAGACTTCATAGCATATGCAACCTTAATGAAAGTAGAAATTAGCTTACGGTTCAACTCCGTGACTAAACACACATTCGTTTTTGCTTGACTTTACATCTAACTATTGAACAAAGCACTATCGAAAAATCTAAGAAAAACAAGAATAAGTGAAAGCAACATACCATATCGTCAATTAATCTGTGCTCATACCAGATGCTCGCTACTTCGAATTTCCGCCTGTACTCTCTAGCAACGGGAAAACATTCAGATGAAATTCTATAGTTAATGTATCGCACCATTTATTAATATACTAATATACTACAGTATCAGACTGGTAAAAAAGTAGGCGTGCAGTGCATGTTTTGCATAGTGCAAAGTGAAAGGAAGACATACAGTGTATGCCTATGAATTTGCAACCTTAGCTTTCCATCTGAGCCTCAGTGGCTCAATGGTTAGAGCGTTTAACCAGTCATTCAGAAGGTTGAAATAAAAGTAGTGTGCTGCGTAGGCAGGGTTGAAATACAAATCGAAATATAGTAAGGTTTGAGTACTGCCGAAATTATTCAACGTAGTTTTCTAACGTTTCGAGCGAAGGCCCTTCGTCAGAGAGAAACGTGGTTCAAACGTCGAATTTTTCATGTGTCGAATATAATACCAATTAAGGTCGACCCAAATTATTGTATTCGACATTTGATTCATACGTCGAATTTAACGTGGTCGAATATAATTTAAAATGATCATTTCTACAACAACATGGCGAAAGCGAAGGAGTCCAACTCGAATGCTGACCAAAAGCAAATTAATATTTACAATGCTATTCAACAGTCAAAACGACGGCGAAAAATGATGACACATGCTTTACAACACATGGTAATAAGAAGAAAACGCCGAGTTCAAACGTGCGTTCTTCTGCTTTTATTAATTATAGCAGGCAGAAATACAACCACAAGCATCCATCGCTCTTGTCGTCGAATAATTCGAAATCCTGGATGGTGGGGCAACACTTATTCAGAAGCCCGATTGAAGCTCCTCGTCGCCATCCGTCATGTTTGCAGCGTCCCGCGAAATCAACGTTTGCGCATGTGATTTACGTGTATCGGAAATTATTATACATTAAAATCATTTATGCATTACATTCGACATGGAAAGTTCGACGTTTGAATCGAAGTCGCATCAAGATCGTTTTATTCGACCAAAGCAGTCCGGAATTTAATTCGCATGTCGCATTTAATCAAAACGGTCGAATTTAATTGATTCAAACGTCGAACTTATCATGCACTTAATTAACGACGCATGAAAAATGTATTGTATTCGACGCATGAAAAATTCAACGTTTGAAACGGGTCTTAACTATTTTAGTTGGCTTTTTACCAAAACCAGTTTAAAAATTAATTTCTTGAAATTAAATAATAGTAATTTATAGTAATAAAGGTTATTTTATAAGAAAGGGTTTCCCGTACGTACTCTTCGTAGATTTCTTCAAACAAGTCTTTAAATCTTCCATCGTATCGCTTCAAGATAGTATTCTTGGTGCTCATGTACAGAGGCCATTTCTTAAGCAATGCATACTGGAAACAGCTGTGGGCAAAATCTTTTATTGCCTAATGCAAAATTGAACAAAAATTGTAAATAAAGTGTCACCACAAGAGAAGAGATCATATTTTGAAAATCAGAGAGTATGGTGGATCTTAAGATCCTTGAAATGTTTACCTCGTCTGTATTGTACATGCCCATTATTACACCTCCTTCACCAGTAAAATCATAGACAACAGTACTCTTCTTATCACCATTCGCTGGCTCAAATGAAATGGAGAACTTGCCAGCACCCCTCACCACATAATCAGTAGCTCGATACTAAAGGAGAAAAATATGACTTTTCCTAAAATGCATACATCTTTTTTTTTAATTTTTAAAATAAGTCTAAAGACTTACACATAGTGTACTATGAACATATTACTGAACTAACATGTACTGTATTACAACAAACAACAACACTCGTTTTATGGCCATTTTCCCCCACTTACGCAGGGGCTAGCTAGTGGCTCCCCACAGCAGTTTCCTCCAGTTCTCTCTCTCTTGTGCATCCTCCCTTTTAATAGACCACACTCTCTCATGTCCCTCTCTACAACCTGACTCCACGTTGTCCTTGGCCTTCCTCTTCCTCTCACACCTTCCACCTCATATGACATGCTTTTTTTCACCCAATCACCATCATCTTTCCATAATACATGCCCCAGCCATCTCAACCGGTTCCGCCTCACAACATCAGTCACCAACTCAATCCCCATTCTTTCTCTCAACTCCACACTCGGCACTCTATCTCACAAAGATACACCACATATCCATCGTATCATCCTCATCTCTGTTCTCTCTAATCTTGCACTCTACTCCACATTCATGACTCATGTTCTCACTTCACCATGTACTGTATTGTATACATCTTTATATATATATATATACAAATGAGCATGTGTGATTTTGTTCATGGAATGTTGTAAAGTGCTCAATACCATAAAAGTAGAGCGAATATAGTATAGTTTAAGTGAGCTTACCTCAAAATGTTGAGTGTCGCAACTGTCAGTTTCACGCGGGGTGATCTTCAGGCGACTGAGTAGTTTCAATTCATGGGCCGCTTAAATGGTTAAAACCATTTGAGGAATGCATTCATTGTTTCACTGCCCACAAGCCCACCTTTTGACCAAAACCATTTAAGCAGCCCACAAATCAAAACTACTCAGTCGCCTGAAGATCGCCCCGCGTGAAACTGACAGTTGCGACACTCAACATTTTGAGGTATTAGCCCACTTAATTGATCAATAACTCATAAGGCTTGTTGTTCAGTAAATGCAAGTCAGAGCCCCTTTCCAACCTATACAAGCTTTGGGGGAAAGTGGGCTCTGCCAACAAACTCAATATTTCTTTTTGAGCATGCGTGAACGGTTGCCAAGATACTATTTTGGGCCCAGGCTCTAATGCATTACTTGCTATTTTCCTGCTTGTGGGTGCTCATAAACTGGAACTTGTTTGACCAGTTTAAAACCTGACTGACTCGTCCCAAACTTGGGGTGAAGATCGAGTTTCTTGGCAGAGCCCACTTTCTAGGTCAGAAAGGTTACAAGCATTGGGTACTCGATACCTACCTGATCACCGAAGGCATGACGGCCAATCACAATTGGCAACTCCCAACCTGGAACCAATCTTGGAATTGTTTTACAGACAATTGGCTCACGAAATACAGTGCCACCCAAAATATTCCTGATGGTACCATTAGGACTACGCCACATTTTCTTTAACTGAAATTCTAAAGACAAATAATAAAAGGATGACTTTGAAGCTTTAACCATAGTTTAATCTGCTTTGTGGCACAGTGGTTAGTGCATGTGCCTTTCACCTCTGCGAGCCGGGTTTGATTCCTGCACGGTGCAGTTATCTGATTAAAAAAAATTCACCTTGGCCGCATGTGAGAAGAGTGCTTCCAGTTTGACTCTACCAAACACCACAGGTTTCCTCCGGGTACTCCAGTTTCCTCCTGTAGTAACACTGGACCAATGAGGGTGGGCCCTTACTGGACCTCTGAGGATAACAGTTTAGATAAACTGATAGAGTTATCCAGTATAAATAAGTTTAGTTTAGTTTTAGTTTAGTTATACAGTGAAACCTGAGTTTTGCGACCACCCCAGGTGCCACGTAAAAGTGGTTGTTAAGGACAGGTGGTCGTTCAGACAGGTAGTGATGTGACATCATAGCAGCCATTTTGGCAGCGCCGCGACTTGTACTGTACATCGTTCACTTCAGTTTTTGCACTGTGTTTTTGTTACGTTTCAGATTCAATTTTTGTGCTGGTTTGGTCTTGTTAAAAGCTCTTGGCTTTAATTACGATCTTCCAGTAGTATTTTTTAGATGTGAACACTCAGTTTTGTCACTTTCCTTTCCAAGTTAAAAAGCCGTTGTAAAATAAACAAACTTGTTGCGGTAAACAATCAAAAAGTGGTCGTATATGACAGGTGGTCGTAAAACATGGGGGTCGCAAAACTCATGTTTCACTGTAATGTATTTATGAAAAACATGCAAGTACTGGATGAAAGCAACTACAGTATAGGTATACTGTCGTAATAAAGGGTTGGGAAAGAAATTTATACAGTAATATTGAAAGAAATATATTGTAATATTGGCATTTACATATACATGACCCAAGTGTTGGTGGCATGGTGGTTAGCACATATGCCTTCAGTGACAAAGGTTCAATGTAGTTTTTTTGGCTAAATTTCCAAGGTTTTCTTTGAGAGAAAGAGGTGTACAAAAAATTCTGTTTTTGAAAAACTTGCCTTTAACTCTAGCTTCATCTGGGGTGATTGTTGCGCACTTGATTCCCACATTATATTTCTTGATTGCTTCTGCTGCTTCAATAGTCACGTAGTCACGTGTTTCATCTCGATAGGGAAGACCCAGATCAAAATATTTTATATCCACATCAAGGTAGGGTAAAATTAACTAGAATGTATACAAAAAAATGTTTTCAGCAAATGCAGTTTGTTACATAGTTTGTTACTATTTGTTACATAAATTGTTACATTTTGTTACATAAATTGTTACATAAATTGTTACATTTTGTTACATTGCTTGTTACATTTTGTTACGTAAATTGTTACATAAATTGTTACATTTTGTTACATTGCTTGTTACATAAATTGTTACATTTTGTTACGTAAATTGTTACATTTTGTTACATAAATTGTTACATAAATTGTTACATTTTGTTACATTGCTTGTTACATAAATTGTTACATTTTGTTACGTAAATTGTTACATTTTGTTACATTGCTTGTTACATAAATTGTTACATTTTGTTACGTAAATTGTTACATTTTGTTACATAAATTGTTACATAAATTGTTACATTTTGTTACATTGCTTGTTACATTTTGTTACGTAAATTGTTACATTTTGTTACATAAATTGTTACATTTTGTTACATTGCTTGTTACATAACTTGTTACACTTTTTATATAAATTGTTACATTTTGTTACATACAGGCCTCGAATTATACTTTTTGCATCCAAAGACAAAAATGTCCTCCGATAATGAGTTTCCATGAGGCTATCCAAGCGGACATTTTTCTCTCGGCTAGGACAAAACTGTTATCCTATACAGTCAGGAAATGACTAAATCCATGATAAAGAGTGCCTAACATTCACATGATATTATGTCATTTATGTGCTATAGTATTTAAGTTGGTAGTGACTGGTATATAGATATAGGACTGTCTTCTTGACTTTGTAGTTTATTTAACAGTGATGTGGCTGACAACTCCTTGATCGTAAATACATTCACCTCTGTGAAGTATGCACCACATTTACCCATCATCGATCTGATCTTCCTCAGCCCACTCCCACCTTTGCTCGCGCGGTATAGAGCCTCTGCGGAGGAGATCTCTACTTTGCACAATGCCAGTAGGCCGAGTGAACGCCTGACCCAGGCATCTTGTTACATAATGGGGTGTTGGTGGCACAGTGGTTAGTGCACGTGCCTTTCACCTCTGGGAGCCGGGTTCGATTCCTGCACAGTGCAGTTGACTGATTAAAATAATTCACCTTGGCCACATGTGAGAAGAGTGCTTCCAGTTTGACTCTACCAAACACCACAGGTTTCCTCCGGGTACTCCGGTTTCCTCCTGTAGTAACACTGGACCAATGAGGGTGGGCCCTTACAAACCTCTGAGGAGAACAGTTTAGATATGACTGATAGAGTTATCCAGTATAAATAAAGTTAGTTTAGTTTTTTTTGTTTAAATTGTTACATTACTTGTTACATAAATTGTTACATTTTGTTACATAAATTGTTACATTTGTTATGGTTCCTTACATAAATTGCTACAGTTTGTTACATAGCTTGTATATTTAAAATTTTCTTCCAAGTCTTTGACCTGTTGGCTTTCACCAGATTTTTCATCAGAGTAAACAAATCAGAGATCTTCCGCGAACCGACCAAATTCGAAAATAATACAAAGCTTCTCTTTTCTCTCAGACTGATCGGCTTCAACGAGCAACAATAAAATAATCAACGTAATGTTTCTACAACTTACTAGTATTAAAACCTATTGTTTCGTTAAAATTATTGGTAGCAAGAATAGTAATATTATATTCTAGAATATAATATTAAAACTCGAGTTCGCAACTCGATAAAAAGCGAAAGCGCCGTATCACGTTAACACCGACATAAAGCCTAAAATCAAAATGATTATCGAAAAATAAAAAAGTGCGTATAGGTATAACGAAAGAGCGATCTGCGTGACAGATTAATTTCTCGGCTTCGCGTGTTGCTAGGAGTCATAATTTGTAACCTTTGTAATGTAGAATTCTCAATTCTCACGATATTGTTTAATTTATACACAAGTCATTGAATAACTCCGTGAAAATCTCTCACCTTTTCTTTAATTTTTTCCCAAATGATTCGGGTCATTTCATCGCCATCGAGCTCGACAACAGAGCCTTCCACTTTGATCTTTTCCCCACTGGAAACTAAAAACACGTGGCGAAATATTAGACAAGAAATGTCAAAGCCAGCCGGCGATGCCCGCGATCGCAAATATGGCGAAAAGAAAGCGATTCTTACAATGCCTTCGGTTCAGAGGATGTGATGAGAGCGAGGCTAAGACATAGCGAGATGCTGGATTCGTTTGAACGGTTCTTAGACTGGGTTTTAACAAGTTTTTGCTGATTGCTATTCGAAGGGCCGCCATGGTGTTTCCGGCTTGTCTGAAAAACACTACAAGTACAGGTGGCTACAAAGGATCGTAGGGATATGGTGGGATTGCAGGGATATAGTTGGCAATTATCCTTTTTACGTATTACTAGTCCTATAATGACCTTAGTTAACCCCACTGAGGGTGCTTACTTTGTGTTTCGCGCACGAATTTGTTATTCTTTGACCCTGACCCTGAAAACACCCTAATCCTAACCTAGCCTGGTACCCTGGCCCAATTTCAAAAGAAATATGGGCCAGGTAACCACTAATCTCATTCTCGCGTCATCAGGGCTAAATCCACTTATGACGATTGCAATTTCACTCATAGCCAATAAAAACGCGCGAAATTTCAACCAGTAGGAAAGCAGAAGTCTTTAGTGGTTACCTGGCCCATATTCTTTGATTGGGCCAGGGTACCAGGCTAATCCTAACCCTGATCCCAACCCCAAACCTAACCCTAATCCTAACCCTGATCCCAACCCCAATCCTTACCCTAATCCTAACCTCAATCCTAACCCTAACCCTAATGCATATTCGTGCGCGAAACACAAAGTAATAACCGTCGACGGGATTAGGATTATACACCTATCAATGTTAAGCCCCAGGGGGGGGGGGGAAGCAAGCTCGAGGGACGGGATTTTTGACACGTAAAATGATGTTAATATTATATTTTAGCACTTGATATTTCCCAGGGAGGGGTATTTTGACCAACAACTCCAACAAGGCTATTCCACTGCAGGGGAATTTGACGATTCTCCCCCAAAAATATCCCCGTGGGTTGCCCGGCAATTCCCGCCTGGGGCTTAACATCGATAGGTACATTAGAGTTCATTTAGAGGTAGGATTACTTTTAGCCTTAAGCCCTAATCAAACGAGAACGCAAGTCATCGCAAGTTGGCAGTCGCGAATTGCTGTGGCGGTCGTTCGAACACCCAAATTGACAAAATAAAGGTTTCATCATGAGTGTTTTAAACAAGTTTTAACTTTGTCACGGTACATAATATTTTCGGGAAACTATTCAGAGCGGCTGGCTGAGATAGCGTGACTGCCAACTTGCATATGACTTGCGTTCTCGTTTGATTAGGCTTTAGGATTAGGACAAACACTCGCAAGAAATGTTAGAAATAGCCGTGGAATTCGAAGACTAAATGAGACTTTTTTGGAATATGTAAATTACTGGAGGGTTAGGTTAAAGCATAAGCCATACAAAGAATGCCTACTTTAATTTTTTCTTATTACCTTGTATTTTGAGGAAAAGGTGAACCAGCTTATAGTAATTAAAAACACTGTAGAATTTCGCGCTCTTTTTACAGGAGATACGAGAATCGAGTCCACGCATGCGTGTCACGTTTAGCAGGGTTTACATAAACGTACAAATACTTCTCGCCAATTCTATCTCGTGTTTGCATCACGCTATATAAACACGCACGTCTATTTTTTATTTTTTCTACTTTTGAATACCCCAGGCTAAAGCTAAATATTATACCTGTAATAATAATAGGCTTGTAACGGCAATAAAAATTAAGTTTGTCTCATTTGAAAGAACTCGTCAAATGGTATAAGACCTTTTGTAATTTTTCTGTATCTAGCTTGTGTTTTGAAATATTTCGACCAAAGACAGCGTGCTGTCCGCCATCTTGTTGTAATATTGGGTCTAATTAACTAGGAAATTGGTGACGTCACAAGTAGGGTAAACCTGATGAAACTACTCCGTGGGTGACCAAATTTCCACGGAAGGCACACAACAAAATCGAGTTTCTAGCTCATAATGTCATAAGGTTGCCAAGATAAAAATTTCACTTTACCCTGCTTATGATGTCACATGCATATCGAAAATAATTCCAAGATGGCGGACAGCACGCTGTCTTTGGTCGAAATATTTCCAAAACCAAATCAGATACGGGAAAATTGTAAAAGGTCTTCTTATACCATTTGACGAGTTCTTTCAAATGAGATAAACTTAATTTTTATTGCCAATACCCTTTACAGGTTGAGTAACATTAGTTTATATGCATATATGTATCACATCTTTTCAGGAAGTCACTGAACAATGTAGACTGATTTGAGTAGCGGCTTGGCTTTCTTTTCATTTACTCGATTGAGACTTCAGTGAACTGATCGATTAATCATTAATGCCCGGAGTGTATAAACCGTTTACCGTCAAACATCGCGATCATAAATTGGAAAAGCCTATGTTCCATCAGTTTTTTCTCATTTTTATTTAATCACTAATAGAAAGATAAGAGAAGGGTGACATGTTTACCTTACGGTATTATCAATGATGTTTATCCCTCATTATTTACAAAATTATACAAAATAGGTATACTATACATACGCGAGTAACAAATCAAAAAGTTATATACCAGATAAATGCCATTTTATATATCTGTCAGCCATGTTTCAAAAACCAATCGAAAGTATAGTAATTTTAGGTGTACTGCCGAAACAGAGAACGTAGGAGTATAACGTTTCGAGCGAAGTCCCTTCGTCAGAGAGAAACGTTAATTTGATTTGTTTTTCAACACTGCCGCCTACACAGCTCACAGTACGTACTCTTTAATTTAATGTTTCAAAAAGTCTACTCCATAATTATAACACAAAATAGTATCAAAAAGGATTATCAACACGTCTCGTTTGAAGCCTGAAGACGAGTCTTCAGGATTTTATCCGGCTAAAGCCAGACGATTTTATTCAGCACAGGGAGAGGTTCAGGCCTCAAAGTGTTAAAACCTATCTCCAGTTTAATACTTTGAAGCCTGAAGACGAGTCTTTAGTATTTTATTCTGGCTAACGCCAGACGATTTTATTCAGCACAGGGAGAGGTCCAGGCCTCAAAGGGATAAAACGACTTTGCTATATATTAGTGGAGCTACATGTCTGTTATAAAATATTAGTAAAATCGAGAAAACTGTGCAAATGTATTTGATCAGTGCCACCAACTGCAAGAGAACAGTGACTGGTTCATTTTCTGACTGTTCCAACACGGTCACATACCAGGAACCTCATGCTCAACAAAATGGCGCCACACGGGTCAGGAAATTCCACAAATTTCAACGCGCAGGAGGCCTGGTAAAGAGAGAATGCCTAACAGTGCGTTCCCTAAGTGTTGTGTCTACGTTTATGAATAGCGAAAAAAAATACATCAACATGCTGAAGTTATAATGAGAAATCCAAATAAGCCAAGTTCTAGATATTTCGTTAAATTATAATATTTAATAAAAAAATCAGACAAAAAGTCAAAAAGTGACAGAAAATCAGCAGTACGTAATAGTTATAAAATACAGTGAAATAAAAATAGTGTGCTGCGTAGGCAGTGTTGAAATACAAATCGAAATATAGTAATGTTTGAGTAGCGAGTGCCGAAAATATTGAACGTATAGTTTCTGACGTTTCGAACGAAGGCCCTTCGTCAGAGAGAAACGTGAAATTATTTTGTTATAAAATACAGCCGTTTCTGGTTTCGCTTAAAAACACTTCAAACACAGCACAAGCCGCGAGTGAAGTCGGTAAACATTTTTGCTTAAAATGATTTCACTATTACATGTTTCTCTATATACGTAAAGTTTGCTGGCTAGCTATATAGACAACGAGTTTCGTCTTAACATATGCTTTAATATTTTGAGGCGTTTGAAAATCACCATCGGTGAGTATATAGCTTAACCTTGGATTAGTGGAGAATTTTGGTAAAGAATCAGTAAAGATTTTGGCAAAGAAACTACGGACCCCGGTCTCGATCGAATTAATCTCTCTCTCTCTCTCTCTCTCTCTCTCTCTCTCTCTCTCTCTCTCTCTCTCTCTCTCTCTCTCTCTCTCTCTCTCTCTCTCTCTGTCTGTCTCTCTCTCTCTCTCTCTCTCTCTCTCTCTCTCTCTCTCTCTCTCTCTCTCTCTCTCTCTCTCTCTCTCTCTCTCTCTCTCTCTCGTGCTTATGGTTTACAATGCTTCGAACAAAAATGTGCCCAGTTATTTGAGTGACTTATTTACTAAGCGCTCGGAACAGTGTCCCTATAAGAATAAACTAAGAGAGAGTCATCATAATTTATTAACAACTCGAATTCCTCAAACAGAATGTTACAAAGGCAGTTTCTCATACAGAGGTGTGCAGTTATGGAACTCTCTTCCTCCTGAATTGAAAACACCCCAATCTAAATCAGAATTTAAAAAGAAGTTGTTCCTTTGAAATTGTCATTCATATATGTATATATTGTATATAGTTAGCATCTATTGTAAATTAATATTTATTTTAAAAAAATTATAAAAATATTGTATTTTTTTTTTATTTTTAACTTATGTACGGCTTTCATGGAAAGAAGTATTCATACTTATGAACTACCGTACTGAAATAAATGTGATTCATTCATTCATTCATTCATTCATTCATTCTCTCTCTCTCTCTCTCTCTCTCTCTCTCTCTCTCTCTCTCTCTCTCTCTCTCTCTCTCTCTCTATCTCTCTCTCTCTCTCTCTCTCTCTCATCTGATGAAATAAAATAGCAGATTAGATGCATGTTAATCGAGGATTAACGTGACTTTTAAACTGAACTGGACGGTTGGATCTTCGCTGGCCCTCTGACTAATCTGACTAGTCGGTAATAAAGACAGTCATGTGTTGTTAAACCAAGCATATATATATATGCCTTGAGACTTGACGTGCAGAAATAATATAAACATACATGACCCATATCAATACTAAATGTTTTCAAGACCTGCGTCAATTACTGTCCATATAGGATATATAAATACATAACAAAGATTAGTATTTATTTCAAAATATATTTGTAAATTTTAAAATGGTATACCTTTTACTTTCTTAACACTTTTTGAAGCCTGACGACGAGTCTTTTCTGGCTAACGCCAGACGATTTTATTCAGCACAGGGAGAGGTCCAGGCCTCAAAGTGTTAAAATATATCTCTTTAAATCTACACAGATATACAACTGTCATTTCCCTACGAGTTTATCTACATTTATCACTTTTAAAATGTCAATATATAGACACTTGTGAAAAGGCCCCACAGAACCTGAAAGGTTACTAGCCTATATTGCACTTTTATACATGCGTGGAGATGAAAAGGATTATTGCCTGCAGTCATTTTTTGGTCGTAGTGCTTGTATTTGTTGGTGTATTTATACCCATAGATAAGAAGAGAAAAGCAAGTGGCTATATATCTCTGACTAAAAAAAGCGACGAATTTTTTTCACATCAGACTTGAAATACTTTAGAAGGAGAATCATTGGCTTATTTCTTGTAAATATTCTTCACTGTGGCCAAAAGATGTTGTCTTAGAAGAAATAAAGCTTGATATGTCTTTTGTTAAAAATAATAAGCCTTTAGGTCGTTTAAACCAAAGCCGTGTTGATAAGCAATATCGATAATGGAATAAACGAGGTCAAATTATGGCTAAAAAGATATTTGAATATACATAAAAAAACACATGTACGTCTACAACGACTTAGATATCTCCATGGAAAATAACGGTCTTTTTATAAATATATATAGAAGTCTAAGTCTCTTACGACGCTCTAAGTAAACGCCCTATAAAATATATGGCTTCATATTGATATTAAAAACATATACATATATCATTCAGACCTGTTCTGGCATGCATAGTTGTTTTAATTTTATACGAATATAATGACCATATAAATCATATCTTTTTTGATATCTGCATATTTTTAGTTTTCTCCACCAAATTTCTAGCGAAAAGTTGCAGTTCAAAAATTATAATTATATAGATGCGAAGACTTTCTTCGATTGCGCGGTGGTTGTTGTTACACAGTTCGTTAGCAAGCTTTTTTAAAAACTGAACAAGGTATATGCTGGCATAAATAGTGTACTTTGAATTAGTTTAACATGAATTAATATACAGTATGCCCTAAGAACATCACTGTTTACGGAAAACATCCTATTTTATAACAGACCAGTTTCTTATTACAAGCTGCATTGCACTGATTTTTGGAAAATATGAGCGTACGATAGAATTTATCTCCAATTGATTAAACTAAGCTTTTGTGTTACACAGTGTTGAATAATGCGATTCTTTTTACTTTGCAACAGTGAGGTTAATTCTTCTGTGTTGCTTCCATGATAATTTCAAATGCTTAATAGAAAAATCATGAAAAGATATCAAACCAGACATTGAACTAATTGAATGGAAGAATCCACCCACTAAATGACTTGCTTGCGCCGCATTGTCCGAACTAAGGATGTGGAAAAGAATAGAAAGACAATGTCCAATGAGTTCATATTATCTATCTGACACAGTGAGCTCCGTGATCCATCCGTCAATGACACAACCCCAACACGACCCTGATCGAACTTATTAGAACAAGACTGGTTTACCGCGACAAAGGAAACAGGAAACACAGCCAGGGAAGGCCAAAATGAGACGGAAACCAGCGATACAATTCAGACACAATGCATCGCGGATACGACTCCTTGCTATCAAATTAATTTGCAAAACTAACACTGTTTTACTAAGCAAACATGCGTTAATATAACGATTAGGTTCAGGGATTCATCTAGACCAATATTCCTTATGTGAGTAAAGTGTATTCCCTGTTTTTTCCCTTTTCTTGTAACCTTCTTTCCGATATTCGGCCTGAAGTCTGACACTCAAAGCGAGGCTTTCTATTCTAAATCTGACACTTATACTTTTGTAGATTAGCTGTAAAACCTCTTGAATATATATATACAATACTAAAAACAATAAACTGCTTTCCGCGCTTTCGGTCTTTCCCCCTTTTCAGATAAACCTCTCAGACTTTGATACGCTCCCAGTTGCTTCAGCCCTATATATACTCTGTTGAATCTAGAATTTAAGAACAAACGAACAAACATACATATTTGTTTAGACTATGCCAGCTTGTTCGCACTCAGCTGTATATACATACTAACCTCTTAACTGAAAGAAATCGCTTTCTAATGCCACTAAGGTTTTCGGCAAACATAACTATAACACAAAGCTACAACAGTCTTGATTTAAAGGTGAATATTTCGTTTATTTACAATAAAGTATCTTTTAAAATACATAAGTACATATAGTTATCTAAAATTTAGTAACCTCGGTTTATTTACAAGAAGGAGAGACTCCTGCCATGTATCAAAAGAGACAAAAAAACAATATCTTCTTTAAAAGGAAAATGTTATTTAGAGTTTTAAAGAATTCTCTTTAAGCATTATTTCGTTGTTTCTAAATAGATTATCTAGCTTGATAGTCTAAGGTAGAGATTTTTAGACGGGTCACACATGCTACAGGAACAAGAAGAACAGTTCAGGTGATTGTAGTAGGGAGGAAGAAATGAGGAATAGGATGTAGGCCATTGTAGACTGGAATCTCTTGCTGTCGTCGAAGAAATATAGGGACTTGGCCAAGGGAGATAGGCTGGTGTCATTGACGTTGTTATCTTTGGAGATTCAAGATAGCCGAGACCGGAGCAAGGTGGTAAAACAAAGTTACTGTTAAGTCTCATGTTTAGATCGTTGTACAAAAGCGGGTTTGCTGCGAAGCCAGGCGTTTCCCGCAAACATGTTTTACTGGAGTGATCTTCTCGCGCTTTTTCTTGTCTTTTGAACCGCGTTTTTCTTCTTAAGAAGCTTCCATTCTCGAACATGTTATAGCTCCCTGGATCAAGCGTCCAGTAGTTTCCTTTAAGCGGTTCGTCCGACTTGATGCCTGTCTTCACAAAACAATCGTTCAGTGACAAGTTGTTTCGAATACAGATCTTCCAGGCTGGGTATGTTTCACGATAGAAGGGGAACTTATCGCGAATGAATTTACAGATTCCATCCAAAGTCAGTCTTTTCTCTGGCGACTGTTGAATTGCCATGGCTATCAGAGCTATGTATGAGTAAGGAGGTCGTCTTCTTGATTTCTTTTGTGCGGTCTTTCCTTTGCCGGAATCGCTCTCATGAGAAAGCGGCTCGTTGCTCTCGCTTTGTCCCAAAACGGTACAGCCAGGACCATCGTTGAAGCGTTCCGCTCGCGAACTTGCTACACTTTGTCGTGGACCGTGAAGTTCTTTCTCGCTGGACTTGAACTTATGCGAGGAGGAATCAGCAATGAGAGAATGGACGTCGAATTGAGTACATTCCCGCGTTGGTTGAGGTAAAGAGAATGCCATGTTGTTTGACCCGAGCTTTATATATATATACTTGATGTATATACCTTGAAGTTTACACCGAGATCTTAACGTTGTATATTTTCTAGTGCGCGTTTTACTGTTCTCACAACTGGAGCTCTGTTCACGACGGTAGCTTGACGGCTTTAACTAACTCTTGAAATAGTGTCTCTGTATTTCATTTGCCCCCCTCGTGCTGCGAGCTGGGGCACTGAGAATAGCATGTGGACGAACAATTATTGCTAGATTCTCTCCAGGTGTAAACGACCGCGTCTCGTTAATCAATTTCTCAGGCTGATTTTTTTGTCTGGATCTCTCGTTGAACACTACAACACACAATGGAATTAGTCATTTGAAGTGCAGACTCCTCCCCAAACTACTTGTAACGAGATATGGAATTACAACCACCACTAACAAACCAGGACGTTGCAATATCGTAGAGCCAACTCACTCACATCTGTTGTATGTTTTCAGAAATACGTGTAGGAATAACTGCCTTCCATGAAAAATAAATTGGCAAATGAAGCAGTCAGACACGTGGGAACAAGGCTACAAATTACATATAAAACTGTCTCATTTCATTATTGTTGAAGCCCATCCCCCCAAGGTAGTTTTCACTCAATTATCCCATGTATTGGTTGTTAAATAGGCTTTTGTTTGTCCATCAACAGGCAAAGGAAACATGTATTGTTGTATTTCAAATGATCATGATTAGCATTTTGCTCAATGAATTAGGAAATACTGAAGATGATCATTACATATCCACCCATATTTCACGGGTGACTCTTTAAACGTGTTTCATAAAGATATGACAGCAATTGCACTATAGGTTGACCAATAATGCCGGTGTTTAACCCATGCGCAATCGCGTAGACCACGCCAACAATGATGTATTTTATATATGTATACACACACACACCGATATGTTTTGGTCGTTAAAGTTTCATCTACCACTTGGCAACGTTTGAAAATATTAGCTTATCCGTGGGAGGAATTGAAAACATAAATGTTTATTTTAGTTTAGTTTCCTTTTATATAAAGAACAACCCAAAAATAGGGTGATAAAATCAAAAAGAATTAAAGTACGAGTTTGTTTGAACGTTTTCATCAACTTTGATTCGAGATTACGTTCATATGAAGGACTTAAACTTTTTTTGAAGAAAATTAATTTTGTATACAACACATACAAAGATACTAGGTGGTATAAAATCTATTCACCATCGTAGTATTTGTCATTTTTAATCAAATCGTCAAAATTTTGTTTTGTCTTTTTTACAGCGGGAAACCCGATAGGTGATCGAAAGCGATCGAACACAAAACTGGGATATTATTGTAGCTAATGTTTCGCAATTTTAGGCTATTAATGTACGTCTGTGCCGAGTCGAATCTACCTTTTTGTGTATCTTCGTTGAAGAGTTTGTCAAAAAGGGTTTTTTGTTGTTTTACGAAAAGATGTAAGACGCACGCCAGCTTGATAATTGCGTCGACGCAGCGCTCTGTAAAGTTGTAAATAATTTCTTCTATTAACATGGTAATGCGAAGATCCCGCTGTTCTAGTTTTTTCGCCGAGTTAGTAGGAAGACCAAATAGGCTTTGCTTGCGAAATACGCCGGCACACGCTGGTTCATTTTCGCTTCAAAGCTATCCAACTAGCGAAATGAACCCAAACAAACTACCATCACTTTAACCCCTTGCCACGAAGAACGCAGGTTGGCCACAAAACACCCACGGTTAAAACACAATAAGAAATAAAAAACATTCGCGTCGCGATACCAATATAGAAATGGAACTTTCCTAGCAATGAAAAGACCCACACATTGGGTTTTGTTCCTAACGGACACTAACCACAGGCGAATAACAAATCATACCTGGACACAAAACCAAACTGTATTAAGCCTAAGACGTAACACAGCAGGCAAGAGAAGGAAAAGAGATATTTACCCTCAGCGCTCAAGAGGTTTCTAGTTATCAGATTAACATCGTTTACTTGTTGTCGTCTACACTTTTTTTTACTTACAATTATGATCTTTGGAGATCCCAATATCACATCATTACTATGGCTGTTGCCATGGCACCTGTATACGACGTGTATATGTACAGGTTCCCTAGGAAAAACTTGGGGATGCTAACATTTGTTGCCTATTGTTCAATATTAGAGCATCTTCTCTCTAATTATTCTTTTCTGGTTCTAAATTAATCATGTTAGGTATATTGAAGTTATAATATGTATCCACATGTTATTCCTATGTAATTCCTGCCATACATATAGCTATTAGCAAATTGTATACTGGCGAACTATGTAAATAAAAAATAAATAGAAATCTAGTCTACTTTGGTATACTATTATTTATACCACTAAATCTGTCAAACCCAAGTTTCCTTCTATGAATTGCTGATGTAAGCAGATGCATTTTGTTTTGGTTATTTACAGCTTTTATATATATTTATTGTTATAATATGTAGACTTAGTTTCATAGACATGCAGCTCAAATACTGTTTCTAGTCGATTTGATTGATCAACGGTCCAGTAATCTTGAAGTGCAATTAAATCATATACAACTGAACAGACTTTTTCCTTTATGAAATATAGTTATGATATTTTTCTATATATTATACAGTTATATGTACTGATATCTTGGACTATACTCCGATTCATATATATAGTATATATATATAGATGATAATATGTATATATATATATATCTTCAAGAAGAAGGACCCAACCATGGGATTCTTAGTCTGCTCGCTTAGATTATAATTTAGAGTAAAAAGCATGGAGGCAGGCAACTTCTCTCTTATCCTTTATTTAAATACGTTTCGGCTTTCAGCCTTCTTCAGTTTCTGAAAGCCGAAAGCCGAAACGTATTTAAATAAAGGATAAGAGAAGTTGCCTGCCTCCATGCTTTTTACTATATATTATAATATATATTATATATATATATATATATATATATATATATATAATATATGGTATATAAAGTCATCGGCTACATAAAGCTCTTAGTTATATGCATGTGATCAGAATTAACAAATATATCAAGACAATATACTATTTTTGGCATGCAGACGTTTATCAAGCTCAAATACTTAGAAAACACTTTAGTCCCAGACAAGGATTGAATCTAGAACCTTCTATAATAGCCAATTAGATACTGGGGCTTGTATGGAGGGCCAAGGTTGCAGATTCATAGTCACATGTGCTTCCTGAGTGTTAATATTTGCATATATGAGATGTAGTTAATATTATAGATTAGTACGTATATACATCTAGTGACGTATATATGCGAGCTTGTTGCAAAGGGACTTTTAAAACTAAGCTAAAAGTTATCTGGCAGATTAAATTTTAGTTACTTTTTAGTTAGTCGTGAAAAACTTTACTCTCAGACCCCGTTTACACGATGCCGGTACAATTTGAAAACGGAACAAAATCATGCCTGTGTTTAAATACAGGCCAAAACGTCTTGCGTTTACACGGTATAATATAATTGCGGATTAGCATGTGACTATTCTCTTCCAATGAGAATTGAGAAGACTTTGTGAATACTTCTGACCCGAATACTGTGGTCGTATATATCGTGATTACCGTCATCAAACTGTTACGGCACGGGCGTTTACACGATACCGGTTAGTGTTCCGTTTTCATTTCATGCCGTCAAGGAACCCGTCTTCATTTTGTGCCGTTTTCATGTCATTTTTGTGCCGGTATCGTGTAAACGCAAGGCCTAAACGGCATGATTTTGTTCCGTTTTCAAATTGTACCGGCATCGTGTAAACGGGCTCCCAGTCTCAACGTGTCAGTCTGTTTTGTTTTATCTATTCCAAAAATACATATAGCACATTCCTTTGCCCATTTTTAGTCTAGCTTTGTTGTACAATATGTCACCAACAGACAGTACAATACATATAATTTTGCTGTTCACCAATTTGACAATCTGTTGTTGTATAAGCATGAAGAAAAACGAATGTGTATGTTTTGTATCGTGTACGTATTTTGATGTACTGTTTAATATATAAACGAGCAGGAGTGTTTTATCAGATATAAAGACACGAGGCGAAGCCGAGTGTTTTTATATCTGATAAAACACGAACTGCGAGTTTATTGAACGGCTTCAAAAACGAACCACTTGGTAAGTTCATTGTAAGTTTGAAAAATAACCTTGTCTATAAGCCGAGAAAATCAAAGCTAAAGTTTGGTAAATCAGGAGGTATCTTTATCACATATAAAGACACTGATTAAACTTTAATTTCTTTGGAATTTTCCTCATGAATTATTAATGCTTTTTGAAAACATTTTAAGTCTATCAATTAATGGTTTAGGTTTAGACTTGTAATAATGTAAATTGACGTGTCATAGCCGAAAGTATAGCAGCAGGGAATAAGCCTAGCGGATTTCTCTTAAATACATAAAGATATACCTAAAACCGGGTTTAGTGTAATTAACAAGGACCATGCTTTAATTATTAGAAGTTCCTTAATAAAGCTTTATCGCAGTTTACTTACGTAAAGACAACATCTAGTAATGTTTTTATTTACAAATATTTTTTCTTTGTTAGAATAATTCCCAGTGTATGTAAAAAAAATTTTCTTGAGTTTCCCATGAGGACAATTACAAGTTTTCCTTTTTGATATATTGATGTGATGCATTTCAAAATGGCAGCACCGTTCACACGGTCAATATTTTAGCATTATTTTGATAATATATATATTAGCCTATATATGTACTTTTTATTTGTAAAATTGATGTTCTAGGTTAGTGTAGTTCTTAACCTACCCTGCGAGCAGAGCCTTCTTTTCCTTATTTCTTCGCTGAGAGAGAGGAAGATAAGTAGGCTCTGCTGTATTCGTGTGTACAGTAGTCTGAAACTGCCAGTGTTGAAAAAATAATCTCCTGTAACATATCACTAACTGAATAAAGAGGATAGATCGAGTGATATAATGTTAATGTGAGGGTGTTTATATATATATATATATATATATATATATATATATATATATTATATATATATGCACTTCACGCTATCTGAATGTATTTCACCGATGCTTTCCCACATGCGGTTGTCACCGACGATCGCATGTGTATAAGTAATTGGTGAAATTCATTCAGATCGTTCCAAGCTACACTGATGAGCTGTTGTACAGCGAAACGCCGTGTCTGTAGATTGAACTATATATATATATATATATATATTCAGATTGTTCCAAGCTACACTGATGAGCTGTTGTACAGCGAAACACCGTGTCTGTAGATTGAACTATGTACGCTCCTTCACTTCGGTGTTGTTGAGCACTCTGCGAAGTTGCCGTGGGTACCTATTAGCGATAATGCAACGCTCACTACCCTTGTGGAAGTTTGAGCACTCTGGGCCCATGCGCACTTCATGCTATCTGAATGTATTTCACCGATGCTGTCCCACATGCGGTTGTCACCGACGATCGCATGTGTATAAGTAATTGATGAAATTCACTCAGATTGTTCCAAGCTACACTGATGAGCTGTTGTACAGCGAAACACCGTGTCTGTAAATTGAACTATATATATATATATATATAAGGCTACATGGGCTACAAAGCTACAAGGCTATATAATATACGAGGTTACAGATATTTGTGTATCAGTTACCTAGGAAAATGTGTTAAAAAACTGAATGATATTCTGAAAGACTTGGCTATGAAACAGTTGAGAAAAAGATTAAAAAAACAAGAACAATAACAACAACAACAACAACAACAACAACAACAACAACAACAACAACAACAACAACAACAACAACAACAACAACAACAACAACAACAACAACAACAACAACAACAACAACAACAACAACAACAAGAAGAGGGCACACAGATTGAGAAATTGCATACACCTCCGCCAGACTAAAAAGCTAGAGTGTTGTCTAGGCAGTGTCTTGGATAGGGCTTTAAAATGAAAAGGTGGTAAACTGTGACAACGACATACCGACGACTCGAGCAGAGCCATTCATCAGAGTCGAAAACAGGACTAAACTAAACTAAACTAATCTTATTTATACTGGATAACTCTATCAGTTATATCTAAACTGTTATCCTCAGAGGTCCAGTAAGGGCCATCCCTCATTGGTCCAGTGTTACTACAGGAGGAAACCAGAGTAAATTAAACTAACTTTATTTATACTGGATAACTCCATCAGTTATATCTAAACTGTTATCCTCAGAGGTCCAGTAAGGGCCCACCCTCATTGGTCCAGTGCTACTACAGGAGGAAACCAGAGTAAACTAAACTAACTTTATTTATACTGGATAACTCTATCAGTTATATCTAAACTGTTCTCTCTAGAGGTCCAGTAAGGACCATCCCTCATTGATCCAGTGTTACTACAGGAGGAAACCAGAGTAAACTAAACTAACTTTATTTATACTGGATAACTCTATCAGTTATATCTAAACTGTTCTCTCTAGAGGTCCAGTAAGGGCCATCCCTCATTGGTCCAGTGTTACTACAGGAGGAAACCAGAGTAAACTAAACTAACCTTATTTATACTGGATAACTCTATCAGTTATATCTAAACTGTTCTCTCTAGAGGTCCAGTAAGGACCATCCCTCATTGATCCAGTGTTACTACAGGAGGAAACCAGAGTAAACTAAACTAACCTTATTTATACTGGATAACTCTATCAGTTATATCTAAACTGTTCTCTCTAGAGGTCCAGTAAGGGCCATCCCTCATTGGTCCAGTGTTACTACAGGAGGAAACCAGAGTAAATTAAACTAACTTTATTTATACTGGATAACTTTATCAGTTATATCTAAACTGTTCTCTCTAGAGGTCCAGTAAGGGCCATCCCTCATTGGTCCAGTGTTACTACAGGAGGAAACCAGAGTAAATTAAACTAACTTTATTTATACTGGATAACTCTATCAGTTATATCTAAACTGTTCTCTCTAGAGGTCCAGTAAGGGCCATCCCTCATTGGTCCAGTGTTACTACAGGAGGAAACCAGAGTAAATTAAACTAACTTTATTTATACTAGATAACTCTATCAGTTATATCTAAACTGTTATCCTCAGAGGTCCAGTAAGGGCCCACCCTCATTGGTCCAGTGCTACTACAGGAGGAAACCAGAGTAAACTAAACTAACCTTATTTATACTGGATAACTCTATCAGTTATATCTAAACTGTTCTCTCTAGAGGTCCAGTAAGGACCATCCCTCATTAGTCCAGTGTTACTACAGGAGGAAACCAGAGTAAACTAAACTAACTTTATTTATACTGGATAACTCTATCAGTTATATCTAAACTGTTCTCCCTAGAGGTCCAGTAAGGACCATCCCTCATTGGTCCAGTGTTACTACAGAAGGAAACCAGAGTAAACTAAACTAACGTTATTTACACTGGATAACTCTATCAGTCATATCTAAACTGTTCTCCCTAGAGGTCCAGTAAGGATCATCCCTCATTGATCCAGTGTTACTACAGGAGGAAACCAGAGTAAACTAAACTAACTTTATTTATACTGGATAACTCTATCAGTTATATCTAAACTGTTCTCCCTAGAGGTCCAGTAAGGATCATTCCTCATTGATCCAGTGTTACTACAGGAGGAAACCAGAGTAAACTAAACTAACTTTATTTATACTGGATAACTCTATCAGTTATATCTAAACTGTTCTCCCTAGAGGTCCAGTAAGAACCATCCCTCATTGGTCCAGTGTTACTACAGGAGGAAACCAGAGTAAACTAAACTAACGTTATTTACACTGGATAACTCTATCAGTTATATCTAAACTGTTCTCTCTAGAGGTCCAGTAAGGACCATCCCTCATTGGTCCAGTGTTACTACAGGAGGAAACCAGAGTAAACTAAACTAACCTTATTTATACTGGATAACTCTCTCAGTTATATCTAAACTGTTCTTCCTCAGAGGTCCAGTTTGCACTAACCACTGTGCTTGACTGTGCAAAAGTGGTCATGTGCATGTAAATTTAGTTAGAAATGTCTATAATACATTGCAAGTTAAAATACAGTATATGAAAATATGGAGACTTACTGGCCTGTGCCTAGTGAATACCAAAACAAATGTGTTGGAAAAATTAATATCTTATGGCAATTGCAAACTGAATAAAAAAAAGAAAGATATAACATATTGAATACAGGGCTGAGCTGACAGGTAAAACGTCAAATTTAATTAAAAATATCTAATTTTGTGAGTCGACGTTCCCAAAATAGAGATCTGCCCTATATGTCTGTCGATTAACCAGCAAAATGTGTTTTTGAAAACACACATCATGTAAGACCATAGACTGAATAAAAAGACCAAAGACTCGTATGAATGAATTAGAAATTAATAAACTAAGAACTTGAATTAGGAAACAGGACCAATCTGACTGTATGAGTAAGGTGATTTATAAAATTTAATTAAGATTGTCTAACATTGTAAGGTCAAGTTTCCACAACAGAGACTATAACCATGTACTTATATGGAATAATCCAGCAAAACGTTTAATCTTATCCAGCAAAGTTCTTCGATGCTATACACTGCTATATAATCATACATTTCATCATTTCAAGTACATTGTTTCGTTTTAAAGATATGAAATTACTGGTATTTATCTAGTCTTGTTTATTTTAGTTAATTTAATGATTAAAGATCTTTAATCTTTTGCAATGTTCTTGTAAAAATAAACTCACAAAAAACTGTACTAGATAACTAGAAAATAGAATAATTAGAGACATTTATTTATGCACAGTTTTCTTTGTAGATAAAAACAATTCTTTCCACATGTACTGACTCATTGATTTATGCCTCGTGGGTTATTTTAGGCGACTAATTAATGCACATAAAGTTTCCTTTCATATGAAAACGTAACGTGCATTGGGTTTATGAAAACTAAAAAAGCAAAAATGAAACTATATATATATATATACTGTATATAATATGTTATTTATTTATTTATTAACATTTGTATCTCAACTGATACCGAAGAAACAACAATAGGACTCGAGGTCCCTTACAAGTTTGTTCTACTAAGATCGAATTGTTGATTTTATGGAGGGGGGAAACAGGAAAACCCGGAGAAAAACCCTCGAAGCGCAGGAGAGATCAACTACAATAACTCTACTTACACGAGTTCCAAGTTAAAGCCTGTGACAAAGTTTGCTGACCCAAGCGGTCACCCATCCAAGTACTAACCCCGTCCAATCGGGCTTAACTTTGGATCGCAACGCGGCGAGAGGCAATTCTTCACCACCCATGCTTAATATATATATATGTTTTTTTTCTACATTTAGTAATATCGTAAATGTCTTGCAACGTAATATATTATTTGCCATGGTTTATGAGTCAAAGTATATGCCTCAGTACTACAGTGTAGTTTAACAGAGCGTTTTATTGGAGATTGAACTGAATTGTGGTCAGTTTTTTTGGACATATTTTCCGAGTTAACGGATAAATAGCTCAATTGAAGAACATCCCATGAGTGTAACAGTTGTCATATTTGACCTAGCGTACATTTTTTATTTAACAACGACAGAGCTTTTTTAACATTTGGCAGTATATCTGCATCAATTGTTCACTGTTATGTTGTATAATCGAATTTGTTATGATAGATTCAGAAAATTAAAATCATATATATATACTGTATATGTAGGATTGAATTAGGTTAAAGGGTTAAGACATTTACATATATTACAAGTACATATAATACGTTTACTTATAGCAGTAATTTAAAACTCAATGCTCTGCAATCTTGAGTCTTACAATACTCGTTCAGTTACTACTACATCGACCTCTCATCTTACAGAACTTAAATTATATATATGAACCGGCATAGTTCATGCTATAGCAAACCTCTTCCCAAGGTTGACCTCTTCCTTGGATGAGATCATCAACATCCTCTTTATAGTCTTAGAGATCTAAATATAATTGTTTGGTGTTGGCCAGAATAAAACACCAAGGACTGACTTGGACAGAAAATACTAAAACTTTAAAGTTTAATTTATTCTGTTTGAGTCTACGGAATGATCTCTTCTTAAGGCCTGGCCAAACGCTTTCAACATTTCATTCAACATCGTTCAACATTGTTGAATTCAACCGTGATTCAACATGTTGAAAGCGTTTGGCCACGCCTGTTGAATGATGTTGAACGTTGTTGAATGGTGTTGAATGATGTTGAACGTTGTTGAATGGTGTTGAACGTTGTTGAATGATGTTGAATGATGTTGAACGTTGTTGAATGATGAGTTGAATGATGTTGAACGTTGTTGAATGATGTTGAATGATGTTGAATGATGTTGAACGTTGTTGAATGGTGTTGAATGATGTTGAACGAAATTTGAACATGTTCACATTTTCGTTCAACACGCGTTCAACAATGTTGAACAATGTTGAATGAAATGTTGAAAGCGTTTGGCCAGGCCTTTAGGAACTGTACAAAAGTGATATAGTATACGGCAGATATCTTATACTACATTATATAAAATATAACACAACTCAATGCAGGTGTATGTATTGTACAGATCATATATAACCTAATAGATTGGACCTTATTTTGCATTATTTATTAATATTGTCATAACATGAACAGCTGAAATAACTCTTTATACATTTCACCTGCTGGTTTTTCGTTTTTGATGAACTTTTCAATCCTTTCACAGTCCAAGGAAGGGCTTCGCTTTCTGAACTTAAGGCTGCTTATTTTGTACTTCAATGATGATTTCTTTGACACTATAGATATTAAATTGGTTTCAAATGGCACCCCAAATCAGCTTAATCTTTTGCTTTGAAATAAAAATGGGTGGGACTGACTATTTTTTCATGTAAAGTAATGACAAACTCGATTATGTATGTGAGAAAAACACTTGCTCAAATAAGACATATTGTTTCGGGGTTCTTTTGAACACAAATGGTTGTAGATGAACCGATAAAGAAGCACGTTAACTCAGTGTTATTAATCGCACAGCCAGTCTGTTACAGCAATTTTAATATTTCTTTTGTGAAACCATCAATCTTTAACTGTCTTCTGAACAAAGCCTTTTAAATCACAGAGAAAAAAAACACTCTGAATTTTCACAGCAAGACACTGCTGTTTCTAGCCATTGGAAATCTAAATTAATACCACTTTCAATCGTTAAGGGTTTTGTTATTTCTTACGTAAACGGCTTTGCTTAACTAGTTTTACAATATCAGTTTACAAACTACTGAGTGGGCAAAAACAATGAAATAAAACAGCTGTTTTTTCCCCAGATTTTTCTTTATTTTTGTCGTTCGCTTATGTGATATTTCAGTGACAATTACTTTCTTTGTTTGTGGCTACTTCCTGAGCAGACATATATTTCTATTGTTGTGCAAACAACTTCCGTTATTCTCTTCCCTCCAACAGTGTTAATTGTTAGTCTCGCTTCTTCATAATCCATTCAAACACAGTAACAGATCTTTAGTAATCTAAAGTTAACACTTGACAGTGATGATCTGTTAACACATTAAGTTTTCTTTACTGTAATTTACACAATTATTGTTCATCGTTTGACGTATATTCGCTTTAGTATAACTAAGGGCTAATATATAATATATATGACTGGGTTTTTATTATGTAACGGTAGTCTACAAAACGTGGTACCATGAGATTATAACAAAAAGGGTGTAAACTAGTTTCTCTAGAGAAATATTAAAATACACAACGTAATCCATGAAATTATACTTTAATTCATGGACAGATGGACTGACAAATGATAAATGTATAGATATATATATATAGCTATTTATTATAAAAAAAATACAATTATGTATGTATATAATAACTTGGTGGTAGATAGAGTTGTAAATAAATCGTGTCTCTTAACTCCAATCTTAATATATAAGTCTTCAACTCTTAAGCCCCGCACAGACGACCAAGTTTTCCTGACAAGTTTTTCCTTGACAAATTTTATTTGTTCGTGTGTACGACACAAATTGACAAGTTTTTCCTTGTCAAGGAGCCTTGTTCAAAAGCTGGTCATGCCAGCTTTTGAACAAGGATATTTGTTCGTGTGTATAGTCGTCAAGGAAAACTTGACAAGATCATCTCCGAAGCTTATTACGCGATCATTGCCGCCATGGAAAACTTGTCCAACCGTACACACGAGCAATTATAACTTGTCAAGGAAAATTGTTGGGAAAAACGTGTTCATCGTACACACGAGCAAGGAAAGCTACCAAGGAACTTGTCAAGAAAAACTTAGTCGTCTGTGCGGGGCTTTAGAGTATCAGGGGTTTCCCTATCTTGACGAGTAAAACCGTCTAGTGTTTTAACTCACGTCTCAAGTCTTTTAGATATATTGGAAACATGCGAGTCTTTTGCAAGTTTAAATCAATTCAATCAGTGAACTCTAAAATAGTCAAGTCGTTTAGTGCAGGAAATTATGCTTGAGTCAGTCAAGTCAAGTTAGAATTAAATCTTGTGTACAATCAATTCTTTGAGTATATCTGAGAGCAATTTGAAGTTTCAAGTCAAGACAATTTTTTGAAAACAAGTTTTTAGTCAAGCCGAAAGCATTTTAGAGAAATTACGTCTGAGGTTTTTGAGGACAAGTCTTTATTTATCTCTTTCTTAATTCTCCTAGAGTTATAGTCTTCATGCAAAGTAGAATTTCAAGTTCGCTTATAGTCATGCTTCAAGTTAGCTTCGTCGAATCTCTAGCCTGACTATAAATCATTAAATCAGACGTCCTTTCGAACTCCAGACTACTAGGCGAGGCAACCAAGAAAGCCTCAGCCAAAGGGCATCGATTTTCTGAGTCAGGGGAAGCCGTATGACAAAAGATTCGATAGCCACCTTAATTTGCTATGCCAGGCAAGTAGTAGCAATTACCATACGTAAGCAGTCATTGTGGTTACATGTACTGATATTATTATATTACATTATTAGTATAGTTAACTATCTTACATGTTTCATTGCAAAGTCCATGTTTTAATGTCTTATCCTACGGTAGAGACACCAAGCAGTGGGATAATCGGCCCAACGACCCAGACGAGTCAGACGAAGTAAGCATATCTACATAAGATAAGTCATATTTCAAGCTACAAACTGTTGAAACCGTGGCGTCTGTGATTGAGTACTCATCTTATACCAAGAACTTGTTGGTCTACAGTAGTGAGGGTTTTATCTGTTCTGATATTTAGACCCCGTTTACACGATGCCGCGGTACAATTTGAAAACGGACCAAAATCATGCCGTTTATAAGGCCTTGCGTTTACACGATACCGGCACAAAAATGACATGAAAACGGCACAAAATGAAGACGGGTTCCTTCACGGCATGAAATGAAAACGGAACACTAACCGGTATCGTGTAAACGCCCGTGCCGTAACAGTTTGATGACGGTAATCACGATATATACGACCACAGTATTCGGGTCAGCAGTATTCACAAAGTCTTCTCAATTCTCATTGGAAGAGAATAGTCACATGCTAATCCGTCATTATATTATACCGGCACCGTGTAAACGCAATACTTTTTGGCCTGTATTTACACACCGGCATGATTTTGTTCCGTTTTCAAATTGTACTGGCATCGTGTAAACGGAGTCTTAGAATTGATACAATATAGAATTGATTTTTTTGACTGATATCAATGGACACTTGGACAGCCATATACGCTGCATGCAATCGATTTTAATGATTTCTTTTAGAATGCTACATGTATGTACAATAGCTCAATTTAGATAAGATCTTATCTGGCTTAGCTCGCCGAAAATAATTAGTCAAACTATACTAATTGATCGGAAACTGCAGGTTCGTACGGTGAATAGAATAATTTGTTATACTTATATATAATTGAATCGAATATAGTTATCACTTCCAAGCACTCTCACTGAAGATCACCAGTGCACTTTTCTTCAATTTTAAACTATTCCACCGAGTAAATTAGAACTTTCTAAATTAGTCCTTCCAGCATATAAGTTGCACGAGTGCTTTAGTTCCCGCTAGTTACGATAAATAAAAAACCCATTTGTGGTATATATAGTTACTTATCTTCATTCTAAAGATATTGCATGTACTTAACAAAACATTATGTACAGTAACTTAATATTTTATAATGCTTTGACGTGAATGGCACTTGCAGATATAACATTAGTTTTATTTTGAGTTGCTAACTGTATCATTCCCTGATTTCGTTCTGCGTTTCAATCGTCTGTCAGCCTATATAGATAATGAATATTGTAAGTTTTTTTAGTCTGAAACACTTATATAGTCTTAACTCTTAACACTTTGAGGCCTGGACCTCTCCCTGTGCTGAATAAAATCGTCTGGCGTTAGCCAGAATAAAATACTAAAGACTCGTCTTCAGGCTTCAAAGTGTTAAAGAGATAGGTTTTAACACTTTGAGGCCTGGACCTCTCCCTGTGCTGAATAAAATCGTCTGGCGTTAGCTAGAACAAAATACTAAAGACTCGTCGTCAGGCTTCAAAGTGTTAAAGAAGTAATGAAATATTTTGAGAACTCAATACGATTCTGGGCTTTGGTCGACGTTGATTACCATTAATTAATGTATACGTAGTAAATAATAGTTTCTATCTTTATCGAAATAAAGCTATAGACGGTTGCAGGAAGAGAGAGCAAGAAAGCAATTGACAATTATTTAATGGTTTACTTATTTTAATGCTATTTTTTAAAGTATTTTTGTGTCATTGACTCAATTCATCTCTCCATGTATGTAAACTTCTCATGAAAAACTATTCTCATTTCTCATATATATTAAGAATAATCCCTTAATCAAATATATAACAAATAAACTAAATATTACTTCATGCTATTCAATAATGTAAATAATGCTCTTTTTCATATTCGTTTTGGGTTATTCAGGACTTGTTCGGAGCAAGACCAAAAAATTTACATGGTCCGGTCGAACTGCAAGAATTAACAGTTAATAAAAGCCACTATTTTCCGAATCAGTTATTATTTGACAAATTCCATCACTTCCGTATCATACGGTGTAGTTATAACACTTCAATAGTTGTGTTAATTAAAAAATCTCGCCACATGTTTTTGTTCGCTTTACACACAGTTCCTAATATATATTGTGGTTCGTGCTTTACGCTGGTTAAACGACAAAATCCTCGTAGCATATTATTTATATGTGTATTCTACATGTTAATTTGATACAAAATCAAGAGATCTGTCTTAAGATGGTGCTTAGTTATTTAATTCTCTGACTGCCATGTAAATAATATTCGTTTTCTTCTCCTGGGAAAGCTATATACACTTGACGTTATGTAAAGACACATTTAATATATATATATATATATATATATATATATATATATATATATATATATATATATATATATATATATATATATATATATATATATATATGTATATATATATATATATAAATTTGTTCTTTTAAACATTTTAATGCTTAAAGACCTGCAAAAATTTCGACATGCAAAAAAACCAGTTTGGCATTATGCGATCCATATAAGTTGAATAGCTTCTCGTTGTCTGACTATGGAGTATGTTATATAATTAAGTAAACACAACCGCAATAAGTGTTTTTAACCAATCTGTGTACGATTGTCTCCATATTAGGTTAGAATTACAACTTGTGATTATGAATAGGTTTCATGCCATTCCTACGCATCCAATTTTATCTCCAGAATATATCGATTGAAAATCTATCCTTCAACACTATAAGAAGTTACAAAATCGTAGTGTAGTATCAAAACGTTTTTAATTATATAAATTTCTGCGCGTTTAAGAATGGCTAAGATCTAGTAACCATAACAAAAAATGTACTATGCTTAGTATTGAGTTTTCTTTCGATTTCTTGCTTTCTTAAACTACAGCAATAGACGAGAAATAGTTGCAGCTATACGGTCAGTTCTGACAAAGAAATAGCGGTGTGTTTGTTGCTGAAATTTCTTAAAAAATTCAAAGTAAACATAAACAGTGATAAACATTGTCCATTAGGTTAGCAAAACTTGATCAAGAAGAGCATCTCTACGAAAAAACAGAGTTAAAAATATAAAAAAGAAAGCTTTTGTCGTATTCCGGCAGTTTCTAAACTTGTCCATGTGTTTGTTTATACAAGAGAACAATACTAGTGCATGTTCTAGACCGTTAGATGAAAAACTTTGCGGCGTTTCCACAAGCTCTCGTGTCCAGTTGAAGATGATCATTTCCGGAGAGCATACTGTTTCCCGCCATAGGTCACCGAACTTCAGAACTACAAAATTTAATTTATATTCCAAACAAACCTATTACCGGACCACTTGTGGACTACAAGGGCAGACGAGATAAACAATCTTAATATCAACTAGAAAAATGTTATATACAATCAGAATGAAAAATTTCTTGTCTAGAAGACCAGATCCCTATACAGTTTCCAAGGCAACAAATAATATTGGTTTATTTATTTACGACAGTTTATCACGAAATTGACCACCTCTAGTGAAATACACACACGCTCATATCACACCTACGTCTATTGTAGTTAACAGACCAACAGCGTGTCATGAAACGTTGAACTTCATATGTCTCAGAAGGCACCATTTGTGGACTAATGTTTGGGATTCAGCTTCTTGATAAGGAGTTCAAAATATTGGATTAAGAATTGTTGCAGTTTAAGTAAACTGTTTATGATCGAAAACAGTGGGAATAGCGAAATGCGATAGTAATCTGTAACGCTAAGCTGACATGGTCCTAAAATATATCACGCAGCGAAATAACAAGAGTTTAATTGCAAGTAATAAAAGACAAGCTGTGCTAGCCATGGCAGAATGGAATGCAAGCAAGCCGTGGCAGCCTACAGGCGGCCTGAAGAGGTTTCCGTTTTTGGATAATAGGCAGGAAATTGTATTTCGGTAAGATAGGGCTATCATAAACAGATCAACTAGAATGATCACTGGTTTATTATTGACAAACTCAGACAAACTATATTTAGAAAAACGTGGTGGAATTAATTTCCGTTTTAAAGTTACAATGTTCAATGTATACTTTTCATAAAATACTATATAGACTGCAATCATGTGAGGTGATTCACTTAAAGTTAAGGTTCCCCTTGTGCCAGGAAACGTGCTTCTGTGCTCTATTTAACAATTCGACCACGAGTCCAAGCTTTAAAATGAAAGAATGTTTTTACCTAAAAACAATGGTTGTGCTTTGTTGTTGTTTTTTGTTTTTTTAATTATTCCTAAAAAATAAGCACACAAATTAGTTTCTACTAAAACAAATATCTCCGTCTGTTTAATTATCCATTCTTATTCTTTTTTTTTCTTACTTTCTTTCTATCCTTCTATCCTTCCTTTCTTCCTTAGTTCCTTCCTACCTTTCATCCTTCCTTCCTCACTAGTCACTGTTTTTCCTTTTCCCCTTTTTTCTTTCCTTCCTTCCTTCCTTCCTTCCTTCCTTCCTTCCTTCCTTCCTTCCTTCCTTCCTTCCTTCCTTCCTTCCTACCTTCCTTCCTTCCTTCCTTCCTTCCTTCCTCCCTTCCTTCCTCCCTTCCTCCCTTCCTCCCTTCCTTCCTTCCTTCCTTCCTTTCTTTCTTTCTTCCTTCCTTCCTTCCTTCCTTCCTTCCTTCCTTCCTTCCTTCCTTCCTTCCTTCCTTCCTCCCTCCCTCCCTCCCTCCCTCCCTCCCTCCCTTCCTTCCTTCCTTCCTTCCTTCCTTCCTTCCTTCCTTCCTTCCTTCCTTCCTTCCTTCCTTCCTTCCTTCCTTCCTTCCTCCCTCTCTCCCTGCCTGCCTTCCTTCCTTCCTTCCTCCCTCACTCCTTCCTTCCTTCCTCCCTCCCTCCTTCCTTCCTTCCTTCCTTCCTTCCTTCCTTCCTTCCTTCCTTCCTTCCTTCCTTCCCTCCTTCCTTCCTTCCTTCCTCCCTCCCTCCCTTCCTTCCCCCCTCCCTCCCTCCCTCCCTCCCTCCTTCCCTTTATTCCTTCCTTCCTTCCTTCCTTCCTTCCTTCCTTCCTTCCTTCTCCTTCCTTCCTTCCTTCCTTCCTACCTTCCTTCCTTCCTTCCTTCTTCCTCCTCCCTCCCTCCCTTCCTTCCTTCCTTCCATGGTCCATTCATCCCATCTATCCCCCCTTCTCTCTTTTCCTCTCATCTTTTTTTTTGTCTATCTATCCATCTATCCATTCTTTTAAAAACCTGAATTTCAACCAATCAAAGCATGCGTTAATAAACGTTATGATACTTTTTTTCGTATGGTTTTGCTGTACAAGCTGTCGTAAGTTAAACTCAGAGAAAATCTCTGAGCTCCAGACGGGACTCGTACCCACAACCTTCCGAATGCCAGCCGGACGCTCTCACCATTGAGCCACTGGAACTCAGATGGTAGACCGAGGTTGTTTTCGATATTTATACGCCCGAAACAACCTCGAAAACAACCTCGGTACTACCGGCATCTGAGTTCCAGTGAGAGCGTCCAGCTAGCATTGTGGGTTCGAGCCCGTCTGGAGCTCAGAGTTTTCTCTGAGTTTAACTTACGACAGCTTGTACAGCAAAAATCAGTGGCGTATTAAACTTTGGGCTAGGGTGCCCCTGGCCCAAACTGAAAGGGTCCTCCGGCCCCGGGGGACCTAAGGCGCCAAGCCCCCGAATTGAAATTCACATGCCCCAGAAGTGCATTTTCGGCGATTTCCGCGTGGAATTTTCAAAAAAATTAATCGGTATAACAAGGGGAAATTCATCATTACATATATCAAACGTTTGTTGCATTATAAGAATATTTATCAACCCATTGATACTGGCAGGTGAAGCCGTCTTATATCAAGCCGTCTGACATCCATTTTCGTACCTTTATTAACCTGTTGCAACGTCCTGTATTTTTTATGAAACTGTTTGAAACTTCGTACCAATATTTAAATGATGGAAAGCTATATCCACTGACGATTTCCCAATGAATACGTGAAAATGACGGAATGACGGAATCCCCATAAAGCACATCCGACATCCTGGCTCAGGGGCCCCCCAGTGAAAGGGGCCTATAGGAGTTACGCCACTGGCAAAAACATACGAAAAAACTTTACCAACTCAAGCTGATTAGCTGAAAACACTAATTAAACGTAACACAGTTATATCGTATAGGGTTCCCTGTGTATAGTGTCCATGCTATTTGACCAAAATTTCGTAAAGCCAACTCCAAATTCAAGATGGCGGATCGTTCGAAGAGATACAAGAAAATTGACTTTCTTGGCGAAGGACAGGTTATACACCTTCATTTATGCACACACCATTCTGATTTATATTTTCCTACTATAGTAGAGTATATTTATTTTTAGTTCGCCACCGTTTATAAAGCTGAGGACCAAGAAACCGGAAAAATTGTCGCAGTAAAAAAGGTATTAACAACAACTCACAATTGCATGATTTGCAGATTATTCTATTTTGCCATCACTGGTTGGACTATTTTATTATTTTTGAGTATCTTACTTTGCTGTTCAATGCTGGTTTTATTAAATATATATCTAGTGTTAAGTTTTAATTGTTGTATTTCTTTAAATATTATTAACTGGCGTGTTTATTTACATGTTCACACTGTGCCATCCATTGATTTTGAAACCTATTATTTCTCGTTAAGATCAAACTGGGGAAACGCAGCGAAGCTAAAGACGGTAATTAAAATGTCTTGAAAGTATTCGTCATAATTTTATTGTTTGATATGGTAAAAATAACGTCTTTTATTAAAAGAAAATTCAACGTATAACAAACAGCAGAAATTTACGAAATTTATATCTCTCACTTTTTAAAGGTATTAACAGAACAGCTTTGAGAGAAATTAAATTATTGCAAGAGATTGCTCATGAAAATATTATTGGAGTAAGTATATGAAAATAATTCAGTTACATTCTCAGGGGGGGTGGGGCTATATTAGAATATCTGACCACCAAGGGTGTGACATGTGGATGTTGGGGGATGGTGGTGTTACGACATTCCCACTTTTTTGAAAACTGGTATATAGGTAGTAATTAACATTGTGATCGAACTTTAATATTAGAGTTTTATATGGGTGTCTGTATTAGAAAAAGAAAATCAACTCAGAAAAAAAAATTACCGAAAGAAAAGAAGGGAAAAAAAAGTAGAAAAGAAAAATAATAGGCAAAACGAAAAAGAACAAAGAGGAAAAAGAAAAAAGGACAAGAAAATGAAATAAGAAAGAACAATAGGGCGCATGGGAAAAGAAAAAATAGGAGGGTCAGAGGACATTCTGGAAAATGGTAGATTCATCTTGTAAATTATGGACCATGTAAAATTGAACGGAATTTGGAGAGTGATGTGAGAAACATAGGTGCAAAATCCCCCTCATCTCATCCCCTCTCCCCCAATCCCCCCCTCAAGGAGACCCATTCATCACTTCCCTCTCCCCCACTTCCCCTCCCCCACTTCCCCTCCCCTTCTCCCACTTCCCCTCCCCCTCTCCCCTCCCCCTTCCCTCCCCCTTCCCTCTCCCCATCCCCCCACTTCCTCCCCCACCTTACCCCTCCCCCACTTCCCCCTCCCCCACGTCCCCTCCCCCCCACTTTCCCCTCCCCCACTTCCCCCCCCCACCGTTCCCTCCCCCTCACCCCAACTTCCCCTCCTACCATCTCCCTCCCCTTCCCACACCAACCTCCTCTCCACCCTCCCTCTCCCGCCTCTCCCACTTCCCCTCCCCACTATCCCCTCCCCTTCTCACCACTGTCCCCTCCCCCTATCCCCTCCCACCTTCCCTCCCCCTTCCCCTCTCCCCCATCCCCCACCTTCCCCTCCCCCACTATCCCCCTTCCCCCCGACTTCCCCTCCCCCACTTCCCCCCTCCCCCCTTTCCCCTCGCCCACGTTCCCCTCCCCCACCTTCCCCTCCCCCACTTAAGTCCCCTCCCCCACTTCCCCTCCCTAAATCATTCCCCTCCCCCTACCCCTCCCCCACTTCCCCTCCCCACATTCCCCACTCCCCCACTGGCTCCCCTCCCCCACTTCCCCTCCCACACTTCCCCTCCCCCACTTCTCCTCCCCCACTTCCGGCTCCCCCCCTTCCCCACTCCCACATCCCCTTCCCACTTCCCCTCTCCCCCACTATCCCCTTCCCCCACTTCCCCTCCCCCACTTCCTCTCCCCCACTTCCCCTCACCCCACTTCCCCTCCCTCCAATTCCCCTCCCACCACTTCCCCTCCCCCACTTCCTCTCCCCACTTTCCCTCCCCCACTATCCTCTCCCCACTTCCCCTCCCACCACTTCCCCTTCCCCTTCCCTCCCACTTCCCTCCCCCACTTCCCCTCCCCACTTCCCCTCCCCCACTTCCCCTCCCCCTTCCCCCTCCCACTTCCCCTCCCCCACTTCCCCCCCCACTTCCCCTCCCCCCACTTCCCCTCCCCCCACTTCCCCTCCCCCACTTCCTCCCACTCCCCCTCACTATGAATGCTTATGCCATAGCTGACCTCATTCTATCTTAAAGTGCCTATGTCATCCTCAGGGACTTTACATATTTATACTAATTGGAACACTCTGAGAAGATTTGTAATATATCTTCTCAGGCGAAAATCTCATCTTCATGGATTTTTTTGCCGTTAAAGTTGATGGAAGTGACGTTGAAAGAGGAGTTTATCTATATGAAAACCACTTTACAGGTTCCTCTTTTGACGTCACTTCTGTCAATTTTAACGGCAAAAAAATCCATGAAGATGAAATTTTCACCTGAGAAGATATATTACAAATCTTCTCAGAATGTTCCAATTAGTATAAATATGTAAAGTCCCTGAGGATGACATGGGCACTTTAATAAATATAATATTGAAGTTTACTATTTTATTATGAAAACATTCAAATCAATTTTTTTAAAGCTACTGGATGTTTTTGGTCACAAATCGAATGTGAGTTTAGTATTTGATTTCATGCAAACAGACTTGGAGGTACAGTAGATCAATTTCTGAGAAAGTAATCACTTTAATATTTTTTGAGTATGTATAGTGGAGCCTCGCTATAGCGCGCATCGTTATAACGTGACTCGGTATAATGCGGTTCATCGTTGGTCCCCAAAATTTTACTTTTCCTGGTTTGTCATTTGACGAATTATACTTATGTTTACCAACAGTACTAAAGTTCACCACAGACCGCTAAATTCCACAAAATAGAGACAGAATTGATGTGTAATATGATGCTGAAACTGAAGTTTCTATTTTGCTCATTGGAGACAATTTGATCTTGTCGGCTGATGATCACTGATCATCCTGAATAATTGTGATCATTATGAGATAAAACGACAACACGGCAGTGCGATCATTGTGTCTTGAGTGGACTTCTTCAGTCGCGAATTGGATTGTTAGAATCGAACAGAAAGTGCTTCTAGCAGTACTCAATCTTGCTCCCAGTACTTAGCCCACAATATTGCCCCAGAACTGAGTGGGAGGAGTACTGGGAACAAGATATTTGGTCGTACCTCGCAATAACGCACTTCATCTACTGTATAACGCGGTCACCACTAAGGACCCCAAGTACTGCATTATAGTGAGGCTGTACTGTACCATACAGTACTTAATAGATACCTTGAGAGAGCTTCGATGTTTGTTGACAGTGATATGTCAATTTTTCTTTTCAGGTTTTAGTTAAAGATATGAGTATTGTATTAACACCAGCTCACATAAAAAGTTACATATTAATGACATTACAAGGACTAGAGTATCTTCATTTAAACTGGATCCTTCATCGAGTAAGTTGTAGACATGCATACATTGTAATTATCTCAGATTTACAGCACTTGGGTTACATGTTATCTTCTCCCATCATGCAATTATGGGACAATATTGGTATAACATTAGGTATGCCTACTGTACTGCACTGCACTGCTCTGCTCTGTACTGTACTGTACTGTACTGTACTGTACTGTAATGTACCATTCTTGAATTTTGTTTGTTTTGTGTTTCTGTTTAATAAATTAAGCAAACTTATAGAATTTAAAAGACTATTTCTTAATGACTTTAATAGGTTTTTCCATTTTTGCACTTCTTCATTTCTTGTGTGCCATACTATAAAAAAACAAGAAGGCAGAGAATAAGGATGTATATCCAGACCAGTAATTCACATACTGTACGTATTTAAATTGCTATTATGTTAACTCTTCTGATCATTTTAGGATTTAAAACCTAATAACTTGCTGGTTGATGGGCAAGGTGTCTTAAAACTTGGGGATTTTGGTTTAGCCAAATATTTTGGCAGTCCAAATAGAATCTATACTCACCAAGTCGTTACTAGGTACCGTATATTGATGACTTTCTTTTGAATGGTTTTCACTGCTCTCTTTTTCTCTTCTTTTTATTTTAATCTGTTTGATATTACTTTTATCCATCTACCCATCCATTATATTTACACACCCATTGACTATTAATTTTTTCACCCATTCCATCCCATCCTATCTATTGCACCCATCCCAAATGTCTATTCCATCCTATCCATTCCATTCCATTCATTCATCCATCCACTCATCCATACATTCCATCCATCTACCCAGCTATCCAATCCATCCCATCCTATCTATCCCACCCATCCATCCCATATGTCTTCCATTTATCCCATCCATTCCATCCATCCCATTCATCCATCCACATGACCATACATCCCATCTATCTATCCATCCATCCAATCCATGCCATCCATCCCATCTATTGAGCCCATCTTTCCTATCCATTTCATCCATTCTTCCCACCCACTCCATCCACCTTATTTATCCCATCTACATGTACGTAGCTATTTCATCTATCCCGTTTCATTCATTCCACCCATCCCATTCATCCTATCAATCTCACCAAAATTGAAGGAATGAACAAACAAACAATCAATCAATCACTGAATCAATCACTGAATCAATCACTGAATCAATCAATCAATCACTGAATCAATCAATCAATCAATCACTGAATCAATCAATCAATCAATCACTGAATGAATCAATCAATCACTGAATGAATCAATCAATCAATCACTGAATCAATCAATCAATCACTGAATCAATCAATCACTGAATCAATCAATTGATCAATCAATCACTCATTCAATCAATCAATCACTCATTCAGTCAATCAATCAATCAATCAATCACTGAATCAATCAATCAATCACTGAATCAATCAATCAATCACTGAATCAATCAATCAATCACTGAATCAATCAATTGATCAATCAATCACTCATTCGATCAATCAATCACTCATTCAGTCAATCAATCAATCAATCAATCAATCACTGAATCAATCAATCAATCACTGAATCAATCAATCAATCACTGAATCAATCAATCACTGAATCAATCAATTGATCAATCAATCACTCATTCAATCAATCAATCAATCAATCAATCATTCAATCAATCATTCAATCAATCAATCACTGAATCATTCAATCAATCAATCACTGAATCATTCAATCAATCAATCACTGAATCATTCAATCAATCAATCACTGAATCATTCAATCAATCACTGAATCAGTCAATCAATCACTGAATCAGTCAATCAAACAATCAGTCAATCAAACAAACAAACAAACAAACAAACAAACAAACAAACACACATTAATCGACTAAATTACTGTTTAATCTAATGGACTTTTTTTCGATTTAAATTTTTCACAGATGGTACAGATGCCCTGAACTTTTATTTGGTGCTCGAATTTATGGAGGAAGTGTTGATATCTGGGCAGTGGGATGTATTTTAGCTGAACTTCTCTTGAGAGTGAGTGATCGTTGCTTTTCTTCTTGGGGCTGAATAACTTGCCAACATACTTCTAAAAACTTAGCTAGTTATAGTTGAAATCCAAAATATATTTCTAGGATAATCTTTGTTCATAGGTTCCATTTCTTCCTGGAGAATCAGACTTGGATCAACTAAGCAGAATATTTCTAGCTCTTGGTACTCCCACTGAAGATTCATGGCCTGTAAGTTTAGCGGACAATACTGACTAAAATGTTTTGAAAATTTTCCGAACGAACGAAGGAGCGAGCCAGCGAGCGAACAAACGAACGAACGAACCAACCAACCAACCAACGAATGAACCAACCAACCAACCAACCAACCAACCAACCAACCAACCAACCAACCAACCAACCAACCAACCAACCAACCAACCAACCAACCAACCAACCAACCAACCAACCAACCAACCAACCAACCAACCAACCAACCAACCAACCAACCAACCAACCAACCAACGAACCAACCAACCAACCAACCAACCAACCAACCAACCAACCAACGAACGAACCAACTAACGAACCAACCAACCAACCAACCAACCAACCAACCAACCAACCAACCAACCAACCAACCAACCAACCAACCAACCAACCAACCAACCAACCAACCAACCAACCAACGAATGAACCAACCAACCAACCAACCAACCAACCAACCAACCAACCAACCAACCAACCAACCAACCAACCAACCAACCAACCAACCAACCAACCAACCAACCAACCAACCAACCAACAAACGAACCAACCAACCAACCAACCAACCAACTAACCAACCAACGAATGAACCAACCAACCAACCAACCAACCAACCAACCAACCAACCAACCAACCAACCAACCAACCAACCAACCAACCAACGAATGAACCAACCAACCAACCAACCAACCAACCAACCAACCAACCAACCAACCAACCAACCAACCAACCAACCAACCAACCAACCAACCAACCAACCAACCAACAAACGAACCAACCAACCAACCAACCAACCAACGAACCAACCAACCAACCAACGAACCAGCCAACGAACCAACCAACCAACCAACCAACCAACGAACAAGCAGAATATAAAGCGTTGTTAAAGGGTATTGGCAATAAATATTAAGTTTATCTCATTTGAAAGAACTCGTCAAATGGTATAAGAAGACTTTTACAATTTTTCCGTATCTGTTTTGGTTTTGGAAATATTTCAACCAAACTCAGCGTGCTGTCCGCCATCTTGGAATTATTTCCGATATGCCAACCTTATGACATTATGAGCTAGAAACTCGATTTTTTGTTGCGTATTTCCATTTTAAATTGACCCACAACATTTAAAAAGCCTTCCGTGGAAATTTGGGCATCCACGGAGTAGTTTCATCAGGTTTACCCTGGTTGTGACGTCACCAATTTCCTAGTTAATTAGACCCAATATTACAACAAGATGGCGGACAGCACGCTGTCTTTGGTCGAAATATTTCAAAACACAAGAAAGATACAGAAAAATTACAAAAGGTCGTCTTATACCATTTGGCGAGTTCTTTCAAATGAGACAAACTTAATTTTTATTGCCAATACCCTTTAACAACACCGTCTACTCAAGGCTGTGTACTCATGTGTTTGTTTGCAACTTCTAGGGAATGAAGTCGCTACCAGACTACGTGGAATTCAAACCATTTCCAGGCACTCCATTGAAGGATATTTTTAGCGCTGCTGGCGATGATTTGTTGGACTTGCTTGCTCGCTTACTTGATTGTAACCCTAACGGACGCATTACTTGTAGCCAGGTGAATATGGTAGCGACATTGTGAGAAATGATTATTATTTTGGATGTTGAATATTAGTAGAGAATGTTTTAAATTCTTGTTTATTTAAGGCTCTGCAAATGGCGTATTTTGCCAACAAACCCGCGCCTACGCCGCCACATTTGTTACCATTACCTAAATCATCTGGAATTGGAATTATAAAGGAGGATGAACGAGCAAAGAAACGCAAGCTGGCTAATTTACCTGGAGCGGAGAGCGGTAAGATGGAGGGTGAAAGGGTGGGGAAAGGAGGGAGTAAATGAGGGAAGGGAGGGAGGGTTGGAGGAAGGAAGGAAGGAAAGGAAGGAAGGGAAGTTGAAGGGAGAGAGGGAGGGAGGGAGAGAGGAACGAACGAACGAACGAACGAAGGGAAGGGAAGGGAAGGGAAGGGAAGGGAAGGGAAGGGAAAGGGAAGAAAAGGGAAGGAAGGAAGGAAGGAAGGGAAGGAAGGAAGGAAAGGGAGGGAGGGAGGGAGGGATAGGAGGGAGGGTAAGGGATAAAAATAGATAAAAAATTAGTTTATAAATTATTGCTTGTTTTCTTTGTTCGTTGTTATTTCTTTGCTGTTGGCGAAATATTTTATTGTGTTTTTATTTGGTTGTTATTCTCTCTTTCTTTCCTCTCTTGTTTTTTTTCTTTGTGATACTTTCTATTTGCTTTTTCCCCCTTTTTTTTTTTTTTTTTTTCTTTATTCTTACGCTTTCTTAATTTTTTTGGCTTCTTTTCTTTTCCTTTCCTCCTTCCTTTCTTTTTCCTTCATTATTTTATCCTTTTTTTTTTTTTTCCTTTTTTGGATTTAGCTTTTTTCCTTCACTGCATCCCCTTCCTTTTTTCCCTCCTTACGTGTTTATATTTACATGTTTCAGAAAACTAAGACCCACTTCTTCAAAGTATTCTTATATTTCATTATTTTTTTCTCGTTTCAAAGAACATACGGAGAGAGAACAATAGCTTGAATTCAAGGGTTCAAAACGCAGTTTTATCCAACTTCGGTTTGCGAATATGAATTATTTTTTTTTTTATTATTTATTGGTTTATTTGTTTTTTTTCTTTTATGTGTGTTTTTAGTTTTTTTTACGTTGTTGTTTTTTAGAAGATTTTTTTCTTTTTTCGTTTATTTGATTTGTTTTTTTTTTTTTATTTTTACAGTTTTATAGTTTTATATTTGTTTTATTTCATTTCTTTCTTTACCAATTGTTAATTTTAATTTTTTTTTTTTTATTTTTTTTTTTTATGTGTGATATTTTTTTTATATTTTATTGATTTATTTTTTGATGATTCTTGATTTTTTTTTAATTGATTGTTTTTTGATTTTCTCATTGTGTTATTATTTATTCATTTTTTTTATCCTTTGAGATTTTTTTTTTTGATTTTGGTTAATTTTTGGTGTTTAATTAATTGATTGATGATGATTTTTTTATTTTTGTATTTTGATTGTTTTGTGCATTTGATTAGCTATAGTGATGATATTTTGTTTTTGATGATTTGATTTTGCTTATTAATTGATTATTGATTTTTATGATTTTTGAAGTGATGATTTTATGATTTTGATTGCATTTTTTGTGATTGATGATTTGAAAAGATTTATTTTTGATTTTGATTTTTTATTCTTGTATTTGTGATTATGATTATTTTTTTTGATTGTGGAAAAAGTGGTGAAATTCAGTGGATGCTGATTTCTTGATGAAAGATTGAATGTTAATGTTTGAGAGAACTCAAAATATCTTTGGAAACGCTAATGCTGTATTTGTTCTCATTGTTATTTCTCATCCTCACAAACTTTCGTTTGTGTTTCTATCACTTGATGGCAGCGCCAAGAAATATGCGATAAATTTCTGGAAAATCTACAGTCAAGTAACAAGTTTGAAAACATATGAATAGAGTGCTCAATACCGAGGTAGAGCGGAATAAGACAAGAGGATAAACTTCGGTTACTTCATTAAAATTTTATTCACTACAAATTTGTTTCGCGTGGCAAGCTTGCCACACTCATCAGGTGATTATCGCGTCTGGCTCTCGTAGCTAGGAAACTTGACTATTTTACACGGATGACGTCATTACAATAAAATGCGGTTTTGATTTCCAGTGTTATGAATAGTTAGCTTGTTAATTATGTCAGCTTGGTTATTGACTGCTTAGTAAGTGTTTTTTTCTATGTCTGCATGTCGATATAAGTTCATTTCTAGTGTTTAGCGAAGATAGTTCCGGATGGCAAGTAATAATAAATTTCTCATAAAGGCATAGATTGCATCTCTTGACCAAGAGATGGCTTTTAAATGGCCGTTGTCTATGCGGAACTGGGGTGATTCTGGAGCCTGCGCTATTTGCGTAGCTTAAAACCCTATTTAACCCCACGCATCCCCGGGGATCATATATTACTTACTACTCGTGTTTTTAATTTATACACGTTTTTGAACCCGAAAGTAAAAAATAAGCAGTTTCATCAACTTTTAATTACTGAAAAAGTTTGAATTTCAAAATTTCCTTCCATTTTCCTTCCATTTGACCAAATTTCCTTCCAATTTCCTTCCAAATTTTATTTCCTTTTTTTCCCCTTCCAATGCAAAAATTTACTTTTGGAAGGAAATTTCTTTCCAAAGCACTACTGACCTTGGCATTTTCCCGCATGCGCAAACGTTTGGCTGCGATATTTGCTTGGGTCACCTATGGAAAGTCGGAAATAATGGAACCCAGTCCCCTTGTCTTCAATGGGCCAAAAGCAAGATGTCGGCCAGTCAACTTCGTTTGATTTCGCTCGTTTTGAAAGAACATTACGGAGAGATCGTTGAACAAGTGGCTTTGAATATTATACGCAATGGTTGGACAACTCTTGCAAGTTTAAAACAAGACTCAAGCTTCGGTATTGCGAAGGTGGGTTTTGCATATAAGCTTGATATTTTATGTCGATTGGTGTCGCCTATTTGACACAATTTTGTGGTAATTTATTGTGGTATATTTGAAAGAGTTCTTTCGTGACATGTGATAAACAACCGTCGTTTAATTAGATTTACAGTAATATACGTGGTTCCATATTAATATAAAAAATTGAAATGTTGAACATATTGATCATATATACTTGATTATATTTGTCAATCAATTATAATTATCTATTAACAAATTTCCATAAACTATAATAATCCCTGGGTTTCTATTTCTACCAACCACTGTTTTCTGGACTTTTTGGAATGTTGATTGATTGTTTGAATGAATGATTGATTTGATTTATTGATTAATTGGTTGACTGATTGATCGATTGGTTGATTGATTGATTGATTGGTTGATTTTATTGATTGATTGAATGATTAAGTGATTGATTGAATGAGTGATTGATTGATTGATTGATTGGGTGATCGATCGTTTGATTGATTGATTGATCAATCAATTCATTGAATGATTGATTGAGTGATTGATTGAGTAATCGATTGTTTGATTGATTGAGTGATCGATTGTTTGATTGTTTGATTGTTTGATTGATTGATTGTTTGATTGATTGATTGATTGATTGAATGAATGATTTATTTATTGATTGATTGATTGATTGATTGAATGATTGATTGATTGAATGGATGAATGATTGATTGCTTGCTTGCTTGCTTGCTTGATTGATTGATTGATTGATTGATTGATTGATTGATTGATTGATTGAATGAATGATTTATTTATTGATTGATTGAATGATTGATTGATTGAATGGATGAATGATTGATTGCTTGATTGATTGATTGATTGATTGATTGATTGATTGATTGATTGATTGATTGATTGATTGATTGAATGAATGATTGTTTGATCAAATGAAGTTGTCCCTCAGTAGCATAATGTAAAATATATACAAGATAAAATCAAATGAGGCCAAGTAGCTACTGTAAAAATGAGTTTATTAGAATTGATAAAAAGTTTAATGATTGTTTGTTTGTTTGTTTGATTGAATGATTGTTTGATTGAATGATTGATTGATTAAGTGATTATCATTATTCTTGAATTGATTATTTTTCTTTCTTAGATTAAAAAAGCTCTTTGTGTTTTAATTCAACACAACTTGATAAAATTCCAGAAGAACTCGAAAAACCAAGTATGCTATTCAGCCCAACTCCTTAGCATGCTCACCATTATTGAATACCCCAGACTAACTTATTGCGCCAAAACAATATTTGGCGATGCTTCTGAACTAATTGTCGAGGAACTTCTTCATCATGGTTCTCTGTCAATGACGAATGTTGTACAGAATGTTACATGTCGATTACTGGATCCTGCTTTAAGCCAATCAGATCAGTGTGACCAGCGTTATGTTGCCAATCAGTTTGGAGATATGGTGGAAGGACATTTTATAAAGAGAGTTTTGTCTAATTGTCCTGCAGTGCACGATAAAGAAGATGGACTTTTTGAGGTTGAGGCAGCAGCTAATTCTGAATATTGTTTACCAGAAGCATATTCTTATCAAGGTTATTGAAATAATTTTAGTTGTGTATTGCATAGAATACTAGTTGAGTCTATGAGTCTATTAGGGACTTTACGAAGTACGGGCAACTTCAACGACGTCGTTGCTTGAAGGGTATTAGCAATAAAAATTAAGTTTGTCTCATTTGAAAGAACTCGTCAAATGGTGTAAGAAGACCTTTTACAATTTTTCCGTATCTGTTTTGGTTTTGGAAATATTTCGACCAAAGACAGCGTGCTATCCGCCATCTTGGAATTATTTTCGATATGCATGTGACATCATAACCAGAGTAAAGTGAAATTTTTATCTTGCCAACCTTATGACATTATGAGCTAGAAACTCGATTTTTTGTTGCGCTATTTCCATTTTAAATTGACCCACAACATTTAAAAAGCCTTCTGTGGAAATTTGGTCACCCACGGAGTAGTTTCATCAGGTTTACCCTGCTTGTGACGTCACCAATTTCCTAGTTAATTAGACCCAATATTACAACAAGATGGCGGACAGCACGCTGTCTTTGGTCGAAATATTTCCAAAACCAAAACAGATACGGAAAAATTGTAAAAGGTCTTCTTATACCATTTGACGAGTTCTTTCAAATGAGACACTCTCCAGAGTGGAGATATTCGAAGACGCCGTTTTCCTGCACCAGTGTGGACGGCAAAAACGAAGCTTTTGGAAAATGATGTCACGATTATGTTATCTTGGTTTCAGTCACCTAGAACTATTCATTCATACCCCTGTAGATCTTTTTAGCGTTTTACCAAACGGCGAAAACGATTCGAAAACGATAGTGTGGACGAAAAACTTTTGATATGTTTTCGATACAGGGTCTCCATTTTTGTTTGAAAATGGACCAGTGTGGACCAAAGCTCAACTGAAAATCGCAGTATTTTGTATGAAAAATAATGTTTTATAGATTCTGGTAAGAGAAAAAATCGATTGGACAATGATGATGGTCCTTCAGCCAAAAGACGGAAAGCAACAAAGTATAATTCCTATATTTACATTTGAATGCATTAAATACAGTCTATTTGTTTTAGGACTTTGTTTTACATTTTCAAAAAATTTATTTTTTACAACTGGAGTTAAGAAAAAAATTAAGACTGAGTTTTTATTTTTTAGTGAACAGTCCAATGTAGACTTTCAAGTAAGTGTATTATAAAGTCTTTGTAGCAACTATTTTTCTAATTCTTCAGTAGCTGGATCAGCCATATAATGGATTAAAATAAATGACATAGTTACAGTATATTAGGACCACGGGAGAAAATAAGTCGTGGTCAATTTGTTCGTAGGGTTTAAAGCTAGTCCAAAATAACTCGTAACTTATTAGAAATGGACCGTTCATACAAGAGTGTTTGCGACTTAAATAGGACGCGTCTTAATTAAGTGGCGACTTATTTTCTCCGTTTAAATGGCCCTATATGTAATAAATGCAGCATATATAACTGATACAGAAACCATACTTTATTGCGTATAGTGACACTGCTAGCCAGTCAGATAACAGTTAATGTTTTTGCTTAAAGGGGATTGGCAATGAAACTTTTAAAGTTTGTGTAATTTGAAAGAACACGTGAAATCGTAATAGAAGATATTTTACAAATTTTTCGTATCTTTCTTCGTTTTCAAGATATTTCAATTTGTTTAATATATAAATGAGATGGTCTCTGACGTCAGGAGTGGGGTAAAATATTTTCATACAGAGCAAAATCACTTACATATCTAACATGAAATGTTCAGCGTCACAAGGAGTTTTTATGTGCACAGTTTCAAATGATTTCGCTGAACAAACTTAGAGATATAACTGGTTTTGCCACATGTGAAAATATTTTACCCCACAACTGACGTCAGAGACCATCTCATTTACATATCAAACAAATTGAAATATCTTGAAAACGAAGAGAGATACGAAAAAGTTGTAAAGGATCTTCTATTACAATTTTATGAGTTCTTTCAAATTAAACAAACTTAATTTCTGTTGCCAATGTCGTTTAATATATGTACTGGCTTGCTTTTTCAAAATATTCAGTCAAGTATACAGTACTATGAACAATAACGAGGTACAGTAATATATGTTTTTTTCTAGGATGAAGATATGTTATGGCATATTAACTTATTGCAATTCCATCATCATTTGGTGAATGAGGTGAGAGACGAACTTTGAACCATGATTAGTTGACTTCTGCTAAGCTGTTACTCCCTAGATGGCCCTACCCTGTGTAGGTGACCCCTAGAGACCAATCCATTATCTAAGGAATAGGGTACAGTAGTAGTTTTCCAAACTAACCATAAATCTACAAGCCTAGATAACCATTAACCCATTGCTGAGGGTTCTCCCTTTGATGGGTAAAATCATCTGGTGTTAGACAGAGTAAAACAATAAATGGCCGTTTTTGGCCAGCTCAGGCAGGAATGGGTGAATCACTTGTTAACTCATTGCTGCCTAGAATGTCTGAGGGTTCTCTCTTTGAGGAGTAAAATCATCTGGTGTTAGACAGAGTAAAACAATAAAGGAACCATTTTTGGTCAACTCAGGCAGGAATAGGTTAATCACTTGTTAACTCAGTGCTGCCTAGGATGTTTGAGGGTTCTCTCTTTGATGAGTAAAATCATCTGGTGTTAGACAGAGTAAAACAATAAATAGGCCGTTTTTGGCCAGCTCAATGCCAGGTGTTTTTACTCTGCATGCCCAGTATCACGCCAGAGCATCAAACGCACCAGAAAACGGCCAGGAGCAATGAGAAATATATTCTGGTTATGTTTGCTGTTTTTGCTTTGCAGATGATTGAAAATGCTGTAAAGAATAGAGTGGATGAGGTAACATTCTTTTCTAAACCAACTAACACTGATCATACTATATTTTATGATTGCTATCATTTATAAAAAAAATTGAAAAAATACCTGGTTAGGAAGAGACTTTACCATACTTTGTTATAACATAGACGTGATACAACGGCGTTTCTGATTGGCTACCGTGCGTGCTCCATATGACTCGATAGAGCACGGTAATTTCAAATTTAACGAGAAACTCATTTTTAATCAGCGAAATAAATATTGTTTTCCGTTGTTTTGTGTCTGATTCTCTGTTATAAAAGAAATGGTTCATGGTTTGGCGTGCTCCATCGAGTTATGGATGAGTTATTGGCTACGCCTCGACCAACTCTTGCGCTCATTTCGTGCTCTCCTAACTTCCCACGTACATCCATAACTCGATGGAGCACGCCAAACCATGAACCATTTCTTAATTGGTGTTACAATTGATAGCACTCCTTTCTTGCATGTATTGTACGTGTATGTATTAACGTTTCGTCATATTTAATGTTACTTTAGTTTGCGGCAGAACTTGTGGAAACCATGCTCAAACTAACTATACTATCAAGAGATGGCTATGCAGCTCAAACCAAATCCATATCTGTTTATGATGTAAGTATCGACCTTATTCATAAATTGCCGACGATTTAAAATCCTTATATGTGCGTATAAATTAGCCCCTCTGACCTCGTTTTAGAGTAAAGATTCTTTTGAATTTTGCACATGAAAATGAGTTCAGAGAGGCTAATTTATATGCACATAAAAGAATATTAATTCCACGGCCATTTATGAATAAATTATGGTCTATATATAGGGTTCCACGTTTAGACCTACTGAAACCTACATTCTTGGACAAAATTGTTGGGACACTTTTTGCCGTTTTACCTCCATCTGCGGGCTCTTTTATTAAACGAGCAGAGCCTTCTTTTCCTTATTTCTTCGCTAAGAGAGAGGAAGAAAAGTAGGCTCTGCTGTATTCGTGTTTGGCTTCGTCCAAGATTTAGGACGAAGTAACCCGTTTAAGACCCGTTTAACCAGTTCTCGTTTTGTTTTCTGCTCTGATTGGGACTGGGGTCATTTTCAGACAATCCTGGACAAAATTGTTGGGACACTTTGCCGTTTTTCACTTCGTGTCCCAAGGACTTTTGTCCAGGATTGTATTTACCCCTCTTTAAAATACAACATTATACATGTACTTGCTTTAACCTAGACTTGCTCCAAGTCCGCCTCTTAGCGCTAGTTTTTGCGGGCGAGCGGAAAGGCGGGAGAGCGGAAAAGCGGGAGGAAAGAGGTGGACTTGTTTCGCTTGCAGGTTTTTGAATCTAATTAAATATTCTGGCGAGAAATCGCTGAAATGTACATCGCCCTGTTTTGACGTGTTTCGGGTTGTTGTACATGCAATGGAAAGTGGTTCTACCCCTACTAAAACGTTTTCAAGAGTCTGTTTAACTCCAACTTCCAAAGATAGCACTTGCATAGCAATTTAGCCTGAATATAATTACTTCCCGAATTACGTCACCGGTCGAAAAATTCGCCGGTGAATTTTGGCGCGCTGCGGGTGGGAAAAGTCCTTTTCAACGAGGAACCGAAAGGTCAAAAATGTCGAAAGGTCAAAAATGTTTGAAAAAGACTTTGAGAAAGTCTAGCTTTAATCCTTTGAAGGCTGCATGCAGACGAGTCTTTAGTATCCAGACGATTTTATTCAGCACAGGGAGAGGTCCAGGCCTCAGAGAGTTAAGCTAGCTTGCTTTCTTGAGCCTCCTTGGAAAGAAATTAACTACCTTTTCTGCACTTTGCTATATCCCAAATACTGCCTACGCAGCACTCGACTTTTTCACACTGTGTGTTCTGTCACCAAGTTTGCTTATACGTTTGTATCATAGATAGCGGACAATTTACCCAGTTCTTCAAAGATTGGTAGAAGTCAGATTGTTCAGTATCTCAGCCTTCTTGAAGATGATCAGGTACAATATACGCTACACATATTTTGTCGATATTAACGCTTGTAGTTATGCTAGCTATATACAGTGTATTGATTATATTATATTATCTTAAGTATTTCTTAAATTTTTCTATCTAGGTTGGTTTTGTATCAAAGATAGGTGATAACTGTGGTGGAATGTATGCTGTTAGTATCCTTCTCGATGCATCAAAGTTTTCACACAATACAATACAAAACAGCACAATAGAGCACAACGCAGCACAGCACAACACAACGCAACACAACGCAACACAGCGCAGCGCAGCGCAGCGCAGCGCAACACAGCGCAGCACAACACAGCACAACACAGCACAACACAGCACAACACAGCACAACACAGCACAACACAGCACAACACAGCACAACACAGCACAACACAGCACAACACAACACAGCACAACACAACACAACACAGCACAACACAGCACAACACAGCACAACACAGCACAGCACAGCACAACACAACACAGCACAACACAGAGCAGCGCAACGCAGCACACCACAGACAACACAACACAGCACAACACAACACAACACAACACAACACAACACAACACAGCACAACACAGAGCAGCGCAGCACAGCACAGCACAACGCAAACGCAACGCAACGCAACACAGCACAACACAGCACAACACAACGCAATAACACAACACAATAATATACAATACAGAACAAGACATACACTTTCTTATACCATATGTTGCATTTTGATTTAACAAAACCTTTAAGACATCAAAAAGTCAGTGGCAGCAATTTGTACACAAACCATTGAATCTGTGGTTCGAGAAAGGTTAGCTTAATAAACAATTCATACATGATACGCAGAGCTGTGGAAGCTTACAGTCAACTCTCGCCTGCGGACACCCCGCTATTGAGGACAGTTGGTAAATCCCCGGCCGAAACTACTAAGAAATGTATAGAAATAACTCCCGCTATTACGCCATTTATGAGGTGCACCGTCTTTAATTATGGTACAAGAAATAATTTTTTATATCACGTAGAAAGCCCATCCCTCCTTCTTTGTTGTCTGAAATTTTCAGAGCTAAGTAGTTATCTACTCGCTTCCTGTAGTCATTTAAAGAGGCAACATCAAAATTTGAACTTGTCCAAATTATGTATGCTACGTCAAGATTTGGAAGTCTTCTCCTAAAGGCTTCCCTTGACCTTGTTGGGCTTCTTGTTTCATGATAGGAAAGTACCATGAATGCTCTTTCCTCGGGAGTGAATTGTTGTCCAACCATCTTAAGACGGATGAAGTAAAGTGCACTTCTGCCTACATGGCAAACATGTGCATGGAACTCTCATGAGCATTGTTATTACCCCAAGGAACCAAACATGATTTGATGCCGCATTGCTTCATTTGGAATCAAACTTTATTCCTCTGTGGTCAGTTTTCACATGCATATGTATTCAAACTTGTATTCCGCACTCAAACAAAGCTGTGGTCAAAAACGGGATGGGCGACATTCGTTTGGGACACCCTGCATATTTTTCCAAATCTGTAGGTAGCATAGATAATTTGCATAATTTGGACAAGTTCAAATTTTGATGTTGCCTCTTTAAATGACTCCAGGAAGCGAGTAGATAACTATTTAGCTCTGAAAATTTCAGACAACAAAGAAGGAGTGATGGGCTTTCGGCGTGATATAAAAATGTACTTCTTGTACCCAAATTAAAGAAGAGGCAGGGCATTTTTTGGGGGGACACCCTGTAGTGACATTTTTCAACCTGAAATCGAGTCATTCTCATCGCACCCCGCTATTGCGGACTCTCGTTATTACGGACCCCAAGTGACGGTCCCCAGGGTGTCCGCTATAACGAGAGTTGACTGTAATAAGTATCTACCATGTATCTTTAAGCAATTCTTGTATATTTTCATTTTCCTATAGATGTGGTTCAAAGTCCTTGAGAATTTTCAAACTGCTTTTACAGAGAAAGCACTTGGAACAGAAGCAAGTATGAACGCTTTTGCTTATGGAGTTCCGCGGAGTTGCCAAAGAATCTGAGTTTCTTATTTTAATACTAAGCTTGTTTGTTTGTGGTAATACCATGTTTTTAGGTGGAAGAATTAATTATGGTCCCATCTAAGGAAGCAAAAGAATTATTATATAATTTACTTTCTGAAAAGTTCATAACTTTACAGGTAATGGAATACTGCGACTACATAATGCGTACTTTTCATTTAAAACTCTCTCTCTAATTATACCCTGCGAGCAGAGCCTTCTTTTCCTTATTTCTTCGCTGAGAGAGAGAGAGGAAGAAAAGTAGGCTCTGCTGTATTCGTGTTTGGCTTCGTCCAAGATTTAGGACGAAGTAACCCGTTTAAGACCCGTTTAACCAGTTCTCGTTTTGTTTTCTGCTCTGATTGGGACTGGGTTCGCGATTGTAACCAAGCAACTGACATACATGCGCAATGGAAACCAGTCACGAATACAGCAGAGCCTACTTTTCTTCCTCTCTCTCAGCGAAGAAATAAGGAAAAGAAGGCTCTGCTCGCAGGGTACTCTAATTAGCTCTTTCCTGTCCGAATCGGTCTTTAGTGTTTTATTCACCTCTGGGGAAGCCCTCGGACAGGAATGAGTTATAAACATTGCTGTAAAAGTTACAAAATCTTTGTAACTAGTTACAGTTACATCGTTAGAAAAGTAACTAGTTACCGATAAAAGTTACAATGAAAAGAAAGTAACTAGTTACAGTTACAAAGTTACTTCAAAAATTTTGTAACTAGTTACAAAGTTACATTCCTTTGTCCGTGTTACTAGAATCAACAAAGAAATTTACGGTTTTTAGATGCCAGTACCATAATTATGTTTTTACAGCTAAATGCCTAAATAGTTGTCACTAAGCAGAAATAGTCAAATGTATACATAATGTACCTTTATTATTATATCAAAACCATTTTTATCAAGAAAGAATGACATCCTCAACTGAATATCAGTAACTATAGTCACATTTTTGAACCAAATATTGTAACTAGTTACAGTTCTTTAAAAAAGTAACTAGTTATAGGTACTTCTTCAAAAAGTAACTAGTTATAGTTACAGTTACTTAAAATGTAACTAGTTACTGTAACTAGTTACTTGTAACGAAATTACTCAGCACTGGTTATAAACTATCTCTCTAACGGTTATATTCATAGCTCCTTAACTGACTTTAATCCTCCCTACTTCACAGTTTTTTCCCCACTGTTTTCCTGCAAGCAAAACTGTTTTCTTCGAAATCAGACATTAGCCATATTATTTTTTTCATTATTTTTACTAACTACTTAATAACCGAGAGTGAGGTCTTTACGGTAAAATATTAAACCGAGGTCTTGCTGTATTGACCGAGCGATAGCGAGGTTAATACGTTCAAGACCGAGGTTTAATATTTTACCGTAAAGACCGAATGGTCGAGGTTATTAAGTAGTTTATTATATGGCACTTTTTATTTCAAAATCAATCTTGTATTTCTTGGTCTTCGCTTCCTTTAACTTCGTCAAAACACCGAACTAGCGTTATTTTCTGCTGTTTCTTTCTCGTCTGGATACTAGAATTTACTTTTATAATGTTCATCGTCATCTATTTCATCTATTTTCGCCGTATTTCGGCAATAAAAGTTCTTATTAGGATTTTTTGTTTGTTTCCAATCGTAGGGCATTAACAATTTTCATAATGCCCGTGGGCATTACGGAGAAATCTCGCCCCGTCAGCAACCAATCACAGCGCGTGATTTTACCGGAAGTAATCCGTGCCATATAATAAACATTGTTTATGGTTTTAGGAAATCCCTCGTACAGCAGATTATGCCCCGTCAAGAACGTTTTATTTATTTTCTGTGAATATTTCACAAATATGTCGAATGTTATTGGACAGAAGTTATAAGGTATATATACTGTTAGTATACTGCTAGTTAAACAACCCTTGTCTAGTTAGCCGAACTTTATTCAATCAGGGATTTAATTTTATCTTAGACATTGGGAAATCTGATAAGTCGTCGTCATCACGAGACTGAAGAACACAAGTAAGGCGTGGAATGTTTTAGTTTATAGGATATTCTACTGTACTTTACTCCACTCTACTTTACTTTATTTCACTCTACTCTACTCTACTCTACTCCACTCCACTCCACTCCACTCCACTCCACTCCACTCCACTCCACTCCACTCCACTCCACCCTACCCTACCCTACCCTACTCTACTCTACTCTACTCTACTCTACTCTACTCTATACTCTACTCTACTCTACTCTACTCTACTCTACTCTACTCTACTCTACTCTACTCTACTCTACTCTACTCTACTCTACTCTACTCTACTCTACTCTACTCTACTCTACTCTACTCTACCATACCCTACTCCACTCTACTCTACTCTACTCTACCCTACTCCACTCTACTCTACTCTACTCCACTCCACTCTACTCTACTCTACTCTACTCCACTCCACTCCACTCTACTCTACTCTACTCCACTCCACTCCACTCCACTCCACTCCACTCTACTCTACTCTACTCTACTCTACTCTATTCTATACTCTACTCTATACTCTACTCTACCATACCCTACTCCACTTTACTCTACTCTACTCTACTCTACTCTATTTTACTCTATTCTATACTCTACCCTACTCTACTCTACTCTACTCTACTCTACTCCACTCCACTCCACTCTACTCTACTCTACTCTACCCTACTCCACTCCACTCCACTCTACTCCACTCCACTCCACTCCACTCCACTCTACTCTACTCTACTCTACTCTACTCTACTCTACTCTACTCTACTCTACTCTACTCTACTCTACTCTACTCTACTCTACTCTACTCTACTCTACTCTATACTCTACTCTATACTCTACTCTACCATACCCTACTCCACTCTACCCTACTCCACTCTACTCTACTCTACTCTACTCCACTCCACTCCACTCTACTCTACCCTACTCTACTCTACTCTACTCTACTCTATTCTATACTCTACTCTATACTCTACTCTACTCTACCCTACTCCACTCTACTCTACCCTACTCCACTCTACTCTACTCCACTCCACTCTACCCTACTCTACTCCACTCCACTCCACTCCACTTTACTCTACTCTACTCTACTCTACTCTACTCTACTCCACTCCACTCCACTCCACTCCACTCCACTCTACTCTACTCTACTCTACTCTACTCTACTCCATTCCACTCTATTCTACTCCACTCTATTCTACTCTACTCTATTCTACTCTACTCCACTCCACTCTACTCTATACTCTACTCTACTCCACCCTACTCCACCCTACCCTACCCTACTCCACCCTACCCTACCCCACTCCACCCTACTCTACCCTACCCCACCCCACTCCACGCCACTCTACTCTACTCCACTCCACTCCACTTTACTCCACTCCACTGCACTCCACTCCAAACCATTGTTCTACCACGTGTTCTATTTCATGTACCTGCGTGTAGGCGTTTAGTGGAAAAATCCGAGAAAACTGAAGCGGCCATACTGGCGTTGAAAAAGCAAGGCATGGAGGAGAATTCTCCCGCTGTTCAAGAACTAGAGGAAATGATGACAGATCAGGAAAAACAACAACTTGCAAAACTAAAAACTGTTCAGTCCAAGTGAGCGTCTAAAATCTTTTGTTTTAGTTATTTTTAAAGGCAATTCTACTAAATAGAAATTACGGGAACTACGGAGTATTTTGATCCGAAAATCGTAATAGATCTATATTGAGGATTCTAGTGGACAAAATTATAGTAATATTTAAAACATGAGCAGCAGTAGTTGTTATAAAACACATTTGGGGAGCACGGGTGGCGTGTGCAGTTAGCGCGCTGCCTCTCACCAAAAAGTTAAGCCCGGTTAGACGGGGTTAGTACTTGGATGGGTGACCGCTTGGGAATGACCCCGTTGTCGAGCTTGGACTCGTGTGAGTAGAGTTGTAGTTGATCTCTTCTGTGCTTCGAGGGTTTTTCGTCGGGTTCTCCGGTTTTCCTCCCTCCGTAAAATCAACACCTAACATCTTAGCTGTGATCCGTGGTCTGAACTGTGTCGTTGGCGGCTGCCTGGAGCGCCTTTAATATGCCTCGACACGGCCACGTTGATCTGCGTCCTTCGCAATTCAGCCGCTGGCTGCAAGTAAGGATGATTAGCCACCCAGTCCTTTATCCTTTACTGCGAATGTTTTGAATGGCTTCAAAAACGATCCATTTGGTAAGTTCATTGGTGTAGTAAGTTTGAAAAACAACGCTATCTAAGCCGAGAAAATCAAAGCTAAAGTTTATAAATCAGGACGGGATTTTTTATCAGATTTTTTATTTTTGTATTTTCGTCGTCATGAATTATTCATGCCTTTTTATTTATTTATTTATTTACAAGTTTCGCCAATGACAATACACAAATGATATTACAAAGACAAAGGCAGGAACTGACCACAGAGACTAGTCTCCAATAACGGGGCCCCATACTAATATATATATATATATATATATGTATATATATATAGTTCAATCTACAGACTTGGTGTTTCGCTGTACAACAGCTCATCAGTGTAGCTTGGAACAATCTGAATGAATTTCATCAATTACTTATACACATGCGATCGTCGGTGACAACCGCATGTGGGACAGCATCGGTGAAATACATTCAGATAGCGTGAAGTGCGCATGGGCCCAGAGTGCTCAAACTTCCACAAGGGTAGTGAGCGTTGCATTATCGCTAATAGGTACCCACGGCAACTTCACAGAGTGCTCAACAACACCGAAGTGAAGGAGCGTACATGTGTATATATATATATAGTGAATTATATTAATGACAATAATAATAACAACGACAACAAAAAGCAACAATAATAACAAAAACAATAATAATAATAACAACAATAATAATAATAATAATTACAATAACAAAAACGATAATAATAATAATAATAATTATATAATAAAAGTTACAGTGAATTATCTGTCAAGTCGTGTCCTAGCAACACGATCTTGCCAATAAGCTAGACATTGGTCGAGATGAATGGCATTTAACACATAAGGACTAGAATATTCTTGGATTGTCAGGATCGTAAACGTGATTAGTTAATTCTAGATAGTGGTTGAATAATTCCTTTTTGAAAGATTTTAGAGATTTTGATATGTCTCTGATGGTTCTAGGTAAAGTGTTCCAGACTCGAGGTGCCCGCAATCATGTAGTACTTTCAATCATTCGTTTGTTCTTTTTTAGACTGGAGCAAAGTGAACTTCAAGTTGGGGATACGGTGTTGGTTTTTACACAATATTTAGCGCTCAACAGTTGAGTAGGCGAAGATTCCTGGAATACGAGGCTTGGAAAGATATTGAAAGACGTGGTAATTGGTTACTTGCACGTAGTAGCCCCTGATTAAAATTTTTTGGAAACGTGGTGAACGTCAAAGCGGCCAAAAATAAGCTGCGGTTTGTGTAGTGATGGTGCCCTGAAATGTACACTGGGATAAGAGGGAAGAGAGCGCTGTGGTGCAGTTCCGGTGCTGCATAATTGTTGGTTAGCCAATGTTTTGCTGCAAATCGCATTTCTTCTCGACACCTTGCTTGATCAATTGTAACTTTCTCAGATTACCGAATGTGTTGTTTCACGTGTTTTCACTTTAAACCTTCCTCACTAAAGTAAACCTTCCTCCGGGTGGTACCCGCATACCCGCAGCTTTTTTCCAACTCTGCCAATAATTATCCTTAAGTTGGTTAATTTTTTTGGGGTACATCACTCATCACGCAGATGACGTTGAGCATAATTTATTATTTATTCAGCTGTCTTGACACTCGTGATAAAAAAAGTTTTAATCATAATATCCTTTGGTTCTATTTGATCCTTTACATTCTATGAATTTATTTTAAACTTTCAAGCTTTACAACATTCAGTGTTTTCCTTCCAGACACTTTCACCATTGTCGTAAAATTCCTAGGAAAAATAAAATTTCAAACAGATAAATTGGAAGGCTTGGCACTGTCCGTCCTTCCTTTTTTCTTTCCTTCCTTCCTTCCTTCCTTCCTTCCTTCCTTCCTTCCTTCCTTCCTTCCTTCCTCCCTCCCTCCCTCCCTCCCTCCCTCCTCCCTCCCTCCCTCCCTCCCTCCCTCCTCCCTCCCTCCCTCCCTCCCTCCCTCCCTCCCTCCCTCCCTCCCTCCCTCCCTCCCTCCCTCCCTCCCTCCCTCCCTCCCTCCCTCCCTCCCTCCCTCCCTCCTTCCTTCCTGCCTTCCTTACCTCCTTCCCTTCCTTACCTCCTTCCTTCCTCCTTCCTTCCTTCCCCTCCTTCCTTCCTTCCCTTCTTTCTTTCCTTCCTTCCCTTCCTTACCTGCTTCCCTTCCTTCTTCCTTCCCCTCCTCCTTCCTTCCTTCCCCTCCTCCCTCCTTCCTTCCCTGCCTTCCTTCCCTTCTTCCTTTCTTTCTTTCTTTCCTTCCTTCCTTCCTTCCTTCCTTCCTTCCTTCCTTCCTTCCTTCCTTCCTTCCTTCCTTCCTTCCTTCCTTCCTTCCTTCCTTCCTTCCTTGCTTGCTTGCTTGCTTGCTTGCTTGCTTGCTTGCTTGCTTGCTTGCTTGCTTGCTTGCTTGCTTGCTTGCTTGCTTGCTTGCTTGCTTGCTTGCTTGCTTGCTTCCTTCCTTCCTTCCTTCCTTCCTTCCTTCCTTCCTTCCTTCCTTCCTTCCTTCCTTCCTTCCTCTTCCTTCCTTCCTTCCTTCCTTCCTTCCTTCCTTCCTTCCTTCCTTCCTTCCTTCCTTCCTTCCTTCCTTCCTTCCTTCCTTCCTTCCTTACTCACCATTGTCGAAACAAAGTTATATATCTTTGCTATTATCAAGTATAATCACTTGAAAATCTACATGTTTGGTGTTGTGGGTGAAATACACCCACATGCTTCCTTCGAATTCATTTGGTTTGGTAATAGCAAAGATATCTAACCTTCTCCGATAGCTCATTATGCACATGTGACGTCAAAATGTTTAATTTGCATATCAAACAAACTGAAATATCTCAAGAACGAAGGTAGGAAACGAAAAACTGCAAAAGATGTTACTCTATCATTTTAAGTGTTCTTTCAAATAAGACAAACTTAATTTTCGTTTCATATGCACTTAAGTGAATTAACCATACTAGGCTGGGATTCGAACCCGCGACCTTCGGTTTACTAGTCTGAGCTAACATGGTCAAGTTGGGAGCAGGTCGTGGAATGATGACTACATTATTGATATGTCAACTCAGATTTTGATTCATACGTGCTTTGTATGTATATTTTTTGTTACCTTTTTCCATATTGGTACAGTCGCCTTTAATGTGTTGATACAATACTGAACAGCTTCCAGGGAGTCAATACGGCTTACTGAAGATATTGCTATGGCAACACTTGTTTCACCAATAGGAACCAGCCTACAATAAGTATAGGTTAATTAGGTCATTCATGGTATTTAATGTGGTTTTCTGATGAAAATATTGTTGGCAATGTTTTTGCATAATCCTAAAGATGTTATGGTAGTTGGTAATCGTGCAAAGTTCATTTCTAAATTCGTTGAAGAAAAGGTGATATTTTACGTGTGAAGTTTGTATTTTAGAACGCCGCCATTAAAGTGGCCGAGCTTGAGAAGCATGAGTCGAGGAAGCTTATGACGTCATATACTCAATAACAACAATGACCCTTTTGTTGACAACAACAACGATCTTTTGTTTTTGTTGAGTCTATGACGTCATAAGTACTCCTCAACTCATTCTTCTCAAACACGGCCAATTTAATGGCGGCGCTCCAAAATACAAACTTCGCACGCAAAATACAACTTTGTTTTTGGGAATTTCGAAATGAAACTTTGCACAATTATCAAGTACCATAATATCTTTAGGATTATGCAGAAACATTACAAACAATATTTTCATAAGAGAACCACTTTAAATAAAAATGTAGTATCAGTATTCTAAAATGGTTACAAGATCCTGAAAAACTCACCCAATTCTGTGAATAACTGCAATTCTAACAACATTCCATTTGTTTCTAATTTCCTGACAAATTTTTCCCAGTTCTTTTTCAGCCATTGGAATGTATGCATCATATTCCAATCGAACAACCTTTTTTCTGTTAATAGTATCTTTAGTTGTGCCTGGAAATTGAGCAAGTCAAGTCAATTGTAAGTAATTGAAGGAAGGCCCAACACATGGGACAAACTTTGGCTGGCTCAAGATGAATATAATGGATGAATAGCCAATGTTGGGTAGGAATAGGTTAAGTGCCTATACAACGAAATTTTCAAGTTGCAGAAAATAACGTTAAAGTAAAGTTTGAGCCGAGATTACTTCTTTAGAGTGTGAAAGTTTCAGGGCGAATAATTAAAGAAAGTATGTTTGTTTAGAGTTTGAAAAACGGGCTTTTGGCTCAAAAAGTTGAGACATATTTTATTCCACAACTAATGACATCACTAGGATCTACATGAATTCTTATTGTTATCGAACAGACTGTTCAAAACACTCTTTAGAAAACTAAACTCTCGTGGGAAAGTCGATTTTCGACAACTAAAACATGTTCGTGAATAGTTCACTTATGAAATTCGAAGTTTCTAACCAAAAAATGAACGACAAAATCCCTTTATTTTCTCGTTATGTACACGCCACATTGCGGCTGCGTCGACTATTTTAATGATGTCTCAACTTTTAGGGGGAAAAGCACGGTCTTCAAACGCTAAATAAACATACTTCCATTTAATTGTTCGTCCTAAAACTTTCACAGTCAAAAGAAGCGATATCAAACATTAAACTTATTATCTCCAACTTGGAAATTTCATTCCATAGGCACTTTAAACACTTAAGCCGCGCACAGACGACCAAGTTTTTCTTGACAAGTTCCTTGGTAACTTTCCTTTCTTGTGTGTACGATGAACACGTTTTTCCCCCAACAATTTTCCTTGACAAGTTATAATTGCTCGTGTGTACGGTTGGACAAGTTTTCCTTGACGGTAATGATCGCGTAATAAGCTTCGGAGATGATCTTGTCAAGTTTTCCTTGACGACTATACACACGAACAAATTTCCTTGTTGAAAAGCTGGCATGACCTGCTTTTGAACAAGGCTCCTTGTCAAGGAAAAACTTGTCAATTTGTGTCGTACACACGAACAAATAAAACTTGCCAAGAAAAAACTTGTCAAGGAAAACTTGGTCGTCTGTGCGGGGCTTTATGATAAAAGAACTTGATGGTGCATAAGACCTATTGAATACAATATTCAAAGACCTGTACATCTACTGTACCTATGAACATGGAAATGGCTCCTGCTGAAGGGTGCCCAACCAAAGCAGATGTTTGCTCAATAGAAATAACATCTTTTGTTATTTTAATAAAATCACACTCCATCTTTCACCACTTAAATGCTGTGGTATATCTGTAACACAATAATTTAGCCTCCACTGAGCGGTGGAATTACAGCAATTTCATCTGAGTTCTTCAAATGTAGTTCTTCCCCAAGTTCAATATATGTCTCATTTAAAGCAAGCATCAAACATGAAAAAAGTGGTGAAAGACTGCAAGGAAAAACAAATGAGAAAGGAAGTTAATTCCAACATCTGCAAAGCTACAACTTTACAAGTCTGCAATCTTACCGCATCTTACGTATTGTCACTTAGTGTGGCACTTTTGTCGGGCTTCAGATAAAAGAAAGTTAGAGCAAATTCAAGAGCGAGCCCTCAGAGCAGTATATAATATAACTGACTCAACTATTACGTACCAGCAGCTACTCAATCGTGCTAATCTCCCAAGTTTAATTAATAGAAGACTTGAAGATACAGCAATATTAATGTACAAAATTAAGAACAATTTAAGTCCTGTTCACTTAAATGAAATCTTCATAAAAAATATTAATCATTACAAACTGCGAAATGCAGATTTTAACATACCGCGATACAGTACAGTTAAATACGGTAAACATTCTTTAAGATATAATGGCCCTTATATATGGTCTAAATTAACCAAAGAAGATAAAGAGAAACCTAGCTTAGAATCTTTTAAAAGGAATATTAGAAAACAGGACTTAGAAAGCATACTCGATAATAACTGCAGAAATTGTATTTTATGTTCAACTTAATTTTTATTGTTATTTTATTTATAATATTGATCTATTTATTTTTTTATTTATCATATTGTATATAGGTGTATTTTAAGAAATATTCTTAATAGTTTTAATAGGTAAATTATTGTAAAAATAGAGAAATTTTGATCTAGTAGTATAAATCCTATTTTAGTCTAAAACTTATAAATAGTGTCCCCAATTAGCTGTAATATATAGCTAAATACATTGACACTTAAATAAAGTTATTCATTCATTCATTCATCAAAGAAAGACTGGTATATACTGTATACATGTATTAAAAGACATTGGCAATAAAAATGAAGTTTGTCAAATTTGATCTTTTACAACTTTTTTGTATCTTTCTTCCTTTTTAAGATATTTCAGTTTGTTTGATATATAAATTAGATCTCTGGTGTCAGGAGCAGGTTACAGTATTTTCATACATTACAAAGTCACTTACAATTCTATGATTGCTCAACATAAAATGTTTAGTGTCACAAGGCGTTTTTAATGTGGACAGTTCCAAGTTATTTCGTTAAACAAACTTAGAGAAATAACTGATTTTGTTATGTGTGAAAATACTGTACCCTGCTTCTGACGTCAGAGACCATCTAATTTAAATATTAAACAAACTGGAATATCTTGAAAACAAAGAAAGATAAAAAAAAGTTGTACAAGATCTTCTATTACAATTTTACACGTTCTTTCAATTTAGACAAACCTAAATTTTATTGCCAATGTTCTTTAAGGTATATGGTATGTGCCACACCCCATATTTCGGTGTGGTTTTCTGGGTTAGGAATAATGTATATATATATATATATATATAATTATGGTATATTTCACTCTAGAATAGGATGCTGTACCTATTTCAGGCTGGGATGGGCTATGGATGTCAATTATGCTTGTACGGATTCACACAAGATTGGGATTGAAATGGGATAGGGTCAAGGTTGATGTCACCATGGCACACACCTACCCAATAATTTCCAGAGTACTGTACCCCCCTCTGGGCTTGATAGCCTTCCCCTTTTATAAGTACAATTGTAGTAGCATTAAATAGTAGTAGTAAAATGCCATCTATTTAAAAAAAAGTTATTTGAAATTGACTTTCTTAAAACCATGAGCACTATTTTTTATATATTACATATCTAGTATTTGATATAATATTTTATAAATGAGTGGGAGTGTTTTGCCAGGGGTTCAAACACGAGAGGACAATGAAAATCACGAGGCTGTTAACCAAGTAATTTTCATTGTTCTCGAGTGTTTGTAAAACATGAGGGAAAGCCGAGTGATTTTTATTGTTTTGGAATGTTTTACAAACACGAGAGAACATTGAAAATTACGAGGTAATAGGCCGAGTGATTTTTGTTGCTCTCGAGTGTTTGCAATCCCTGGTAAAACACGATACACGAGTTTATGAAATAGCTTCTCAATCGTCAATTATAGTAGAGGGACTTGGTGATATTGGTGCATATTAGATTAGACAATGGTTTCACGTTGAATTTATAATTAAGAAATGTGGTAAATATAAACGGTTCTTTGTTTGTGCCGTTTATTATCTGATTTTTTCTTATGAATTCAGTTAGCGCGACCTTTACCGGGTTTCAAAACTCGTGCACATGACCACATATTTTTCTCTGATTGGCTAATTAGCTCATGCATTATTAATGAGTTTGAGAAATATTGTTGATTAATTTCTGCACAGTACATTGTATAACATTAAATAATTCTTAGTTTTCAACAGATACTCAGCTAGTCTGTCTCTTCCTGGCTACAACTCAAGCCTCTCTGCAGTATCACCTTGGCAAGATTTGAACAATTTCTTCCAAGATTTCTCGTCCAGTTATCTTGCAAGGTAAACTAACCACTTGACAGCCAGTCTTTGCAAGCTCCTTGGCTTTAGCAAACAGCAAGATCTTCACCTGCAGTGAGTAGAAAGCCGTTATAAAAAACTAAAACTATGTTCATATATTTAAAATAGTGAACTCAGACCTCAACTTTTTCAGGAACAACGCTGTCATCCATCCATCCACTTTTCCAGGATTTTCAAAATTGGAAACTATTTCAGAATTGCTCGTGTGGTTAAATACTATACACCAGAAGTAGGTTTCAAGATGGCCACCATAACAATATGTATAAAACATTGAACAGCCAAAATATGAAGAGATTTGAAAAGAAAAAATGCTTTATTACCAAAACTTAGTGAGGCCTAATCCTTATACTATACCTTTGCTATAGAATGGGACCTTATCTTTAACCTCTAATTGAAAAACGTGATATTGATAATTTTGATTTTGGGCGCCATCTTGAAACCTACTTCAGGTGTATGTTATTTACCCATTTTTGTTTGCGGGCGCAATACTCGTTCCAGTCTCAATTTTATCCCGCGCTTGAATGAATATGCATGGTGGAAATAATGGTGTGTGATGGTACTAACATCAAATCTAAAATTATGGTGATAAATTGGACAGACAAAAAGAGAATGACATTATTAATTGTGTATTTATTGCAATTAATGAATTGGGAGCATAAATCCATACTAGAAAAGGCAATCGTTTGTTGTAAAACAGGTATTAAATTTTGTGGTTTTTTTTGTCAAATCCTTTCTTACAATTAGGCAGCTTCAAGACTCAGGAAATTGCAAGTTGTATTTGGATTTGTTACAAACAATGCTGAAACTAGTTGTTGGAGCAACGGCAATTTGTGACAGGCTAATTGTTGATCACAACAATTTGTTACAAACAATGCTACAGCAAGTTGTTGGAACAACATGTGACAGGCTTGTTGATCACAACAACTTGTTACAAACAATGCTACAGCAAGTTGTTGGAACAACCTGTGACAGACTTGTTGATCACAACAACTTGTTACAAACAATGCTACAGCAAGTTGTTAGAACAACCTGTGACAGACTTGTTGATCACAACAACTTGTTACAAACAATGCTACAGCAAGTTGTTGGAACAACCTGTGACAGACTTGTTGATCACAACAACTTGTTACAAACAATGCCACAATAAGTTGTTGGGACAACCTGTGACAGACTTGTTGATCACAACAACTTATCACATTAACAATGCCAGTTTTATACAGTATGCGTTACAGTAGCAGCAAATTTAATTATACCAATCTGGTGTGATCCTTATTAGAAAAATGGCCTTTGTTTCTCTTTAAATGCAATGGTTTATACAAAAGAACAAACAGATGGATGGACGATCATAGTTAATGAAAATGGATCGTTTTCACTCACATGATCGGTGGCCCCATTGGGGGTGGTGAAACAATGCGAAATGTTTGAATAAGAATAGTGCTAAATTCCCATAGGATAAAGGTTGTGCACCAATATGGCTGCCATTTCATTGTTTCTATGCACCAATATGGCAGAATAGGTCTGGTTTTTTCTGTCTTTGTTTTATGTTTTTGTCCTTTATGTAAACCCTTTCAACATTGTTTGACAATAGACAGAGTAAAACAATAAAGGAGCTGTTTTTGGCCAGCTCTGGCAGGATTTAATTTTGACACACCTGCGCGTGCGATGTGATACCGCTTATTATATAACTACCGGTTGTTCCACTGGGATCTAGATTTTCAAATCTCCGCTAACTGGAACATGTTCGAATTACGATGCAATTCGCTACGTTTTCTTCAGGAAACCTGAACCGAAATGTGACCTTGATAACAAGCCAATATAGATGGCATAGACACGTAGTTTCATTGCGTCTAATAAGTATCTCCATTTTTTTACAAACGACCAGCAAGTAATAGATAAAGCATGAGCAGCGATCTGTATCTGATTTACAAGGCGAGCCGCAAGCGAGCCGTAGTAAATCAGATACAGAAATAAAAGTAGCGTGCTGCGTAGGCAGTGTAGAAACAACAATCGAAATATAGTAAGGTTAGGCCCGGTTCAAACGTCGCGTTTATCATGTGCCGAACCTAATTCGAAGTGCGATTTTAATTAAGTTCGACGCCCACATTAAGTTCGACCGAGGCGGTCGCGCTTAGGTCGAACTTAATGTATTAAGTTCGACTTGGCGCGACGTCGATTCAAACGTCGAACTTATCATGTGCCGAACCTAATGCAATATTGCAATTCACGAAAAAACGTGTTTGTCTAGTTTATCTCGCTGTAATGCGAGGTGAAAACATGAAACTTAATACGCACGGCGGTCTTTTCGAGTAAATATGGACACGATAATGCAAACAGTAATGAATGCTTTATCGTACTTATCAAATGGACGCATCTAAATAGCCATGTTTTCAAACTATTTTTCAAGTTGGAGTGATTTTAGCTTAAGTAAATTGAGGAAAAAGTTTATGTAAATCAGAACGAATCTGTATGCGATTTACAGATATTGATTAAATATTCATTTCTTTTGGATTTTCTTCATGAATTTTTAATTATGTTGAAAGTAGTAAACTGCCGATAATAGTTTTGATAACTAAATACTGCCGTTTCGAGCGAAGCCCTTCGGATTTTACTCTTATGAGGGTTTTCCCTCGAAACCTCAGTATTTCCGTTATCAAAACTAATCTTGGCAGTTCAGTGTTCACCACCTTAATTTTCACCATGCTCTATCCAAAACACTGCCTGCACAATACTTTATACTTTTTGACAATTATGACTAGTTACGTAAGCAAAAATGTCGCAGTACAAATCTTTGGCCTGTGTTTACTAACTACTTAATAACCTCGACCGTTCGGTATTTACGGTAAAATATTAAACCGAGGTCTTGCTGTATTAACCTAGCGATAGCGAGGTTAATACGTTCAAGACCAAGGTTTAATATTTTACCGTAAAGACCGAACGGTCGAGGTTATTAAGTAGTTAATTATATGGCACTTTTTATTACAAAATCAATCTTGTATTTCTTGGTCTTCGCTTCCTTTAACCTTCGTCAAAACACCGAACTAGCGTTATTTTCTGCTGTTTCTTTCTCGTCTGGATACTAGAATTTACTTTTCTAATGTTCATCGTCGTTTATTTCATTTATTTTCGTCGTTTTTCGGCAATAAATGTTTCTTATTAGGATTTTTTGTTTGTTTCCATTCGTAGGGTATTTTCATAACGCCCGCGGGCATTACGGAGAAATCTCGCCACGTCAACAACCAATCACAGCGCGTGATTTTACTGGAAATCACATCACGGTTACGTATAAGCAAAAAATCGGAACACAGATCGCAAAAGAGAAAGAACGCCGGGATTCGAGAACAATATCTTGCGCACGGAGTGTCGTTAGCTTATGACGGAATCAAGACATCTCTAATTTAATGACGTCACAAGTGATTAGCCAGATCGGTTGATTTGGGAAACAAAGACAATCTGGAAATCAAACAAAGCGATTGTATACGGTGGGAAAATTGGTGTCGTGAAAAACTGGCAAGAAATTTTGTAAGGTGTACGAAGATTGGGGCATAACGTCTGAAGTCTATAGCGTCTCGTAACTGGATTTCACGTATTTTACTGAGGTTAATCGGTTGCTGTTCTCGTTAGTAACCGCTTGAGGAATACTAAGAAAGATGATTAGTCAAGATAACTAAACAATGCAAAAATTAAGGCCATTGAATGCCATCTTCTTGTCGGTCTCTCACTGCTTTGTATAATCTACTAAAATCTTCAGTGAGACGAGGAAGAAAGCTTGGTGTACTGCGAGAATTTTGTCAATGGGTGTGAGATATCTTTTGTAATTTCCTTGGTGGGGTCAGCGCTAATGAAAGGCGCCGAAAACGAGGGATTTCGAAGTGAACGTCGTCAGGATATTTGTGAAAATCCATCTGTGGCTTGCACCGATGCCGCCGCTGAGGAAGATTCAAGAAGTGCTGTAGGCGTCCCATCTGAATTACTTGGTGTACCGTTAGTGGATTTTGATCTTCCCGGAGAAGAGGTATACCATGTTAATTATTCTCTTCTTTCTCATTTCGTTTACTTCGATACAGTTCGTAACTTTATAAATATTCAACTTTAAAAAATATGCAAACTTGGCATGGGCAACTCTTGCCACTCAAAGAAATTAATATTTTTTCAAAGTATATCAAAGTTTGGCTACATTTCACTCTGCATGATGAAGGGCTCCGCTTGAAACGTCAGTATTTCGTTATCAAAATTATTCTCGATAGTTTACCACCTTTTCGCCTACGCAGGACTCTACTTTTTTTCAATGTTTCTCGGTTTTGATAAACAGAATAGTTTTTTAATACTGAAAAATGAATAGTATATGTTTAAAATAATTAAAAAAACCGACGAACATTGATCGAACATGTTAAGCCCCGCACAGACGACCAAGTTTTCCTTGACAAGTTTTTCCTTGACGAGTTTTATTTGTTCGTGTGCACGACACAAATTGACAAGTTTTTCCTTGACAAGGAGCCTTGTTCAAAAGCTGGTCATGCCAGCTTTTGAACAAGGAAATTTGTTCGTGTGTATAGTCGTCAAGGAAAACTTGACAAGATCATCTCCTAAGCTTATTACGCGACCATTACTGTCAAGGAAAACTTGTCCAACCGTACACACGAGCAATTATAACTTGTCAAGGAAAATTGTTTGAAAAAAACGTGTTCATCGTACACACGAGCAAGGAAAGTTACCAAGGAACTTGTCAAGAAAAACTTGGTCGTCTGTGCGGGGCTTTAACCGTGCAATCTGGCTTTAATTGAAGAAACGTCAATCCTGGTTTTCGGAACACAATGAAATCTAAACAATACACAAACTAATGAATGAAATAAAATCCTTTCCGACTTGATAGATAACCGAGTTGGGGCTTGTGACAAAAGATTGCGAACATCTGTCAAAGTCACATTATCATAAATGCAGTGTCTGAGTAATATGCCCTAGACGAAGATCGGGATTTTACAGGTTTATTCAAGAGGTTTAAAGGAAACTTAGTTTTAAACGTTTAAGCCCCGCACAGACGACCAAGTTTTCCTTGACAAGTTTTTCCTTGACAAGTTTTTCCTTGACAAGTTTTTCCTTGACAAGTTATATTTGCTCGTGTGTACAACACAAATTGACAAGTTTTTCCTTGACAAGATCATCTCCTAAGCTTATTACGCGATCATTACCGTCAAGGAAAACTTGTCCAACCGTACACACGAGCAATTATAACTTGTCAAGGAAAATTGTTGGGGAAAAAACGTGTTCATCGTACACACGAGCAAGGAAAGCTACCAAGGAACTTGTCAAGAAAAACTTGGTCGTCTGTCCGGGGCTTTGCGAGGGAATTTTAAGCATGCCAAATTTGTAGGAGAAATTACAGACTCGTTGGGAGGACATTTGTAGGGCTTATTTTGCCTGTTTTAGACGCTGCATGCGTAATCGTTCATAATTCAGACGAATGTAATTGAATCAATTAAACGTGATTCTTGTATGGGATTTAAATTTGTCTGGGAAGCTAAATTCATCTACGACGCTTTGTCCATTTGGACCAGACTGTCACAACACGTCTGATCCGCCGTGACAACGTATATAAATCTTTCCAGGCGGCATACTACTAATAACTTTAAGTTTTATGTATTAACGCTAGACGATTTTACTATAATATAATCAATCACAGCCACAGGGAGAATTCACCAAAAGTAGAAAGCGGCTAAACACAAATTTTCGCCAGTGTTTTTCCATATTTTTTTGAAGTTGTAGTCTTGTCCTTATCGTATGTGCTTCGTTTATGCAAATTATTAAATTTGTTTGAATTAAATCTGCTGTATTTAAAACGAATTTGAATTGACGTCCACTTACCGATGAAGCTAATATACGAATTGCACGGAGTTTAAAATAAATAACAGCACGACCTCAACCAACAAAACTGTGCGTGAAAATACACGTGGGTTGATTAAAACACAACATGATTTTTATCAGAAGGATTTAGGGATCCTTTTTCTTTCTTTGATTATTTGTTTCAATCAATAAACCTTTCCGCTTATCTATGTTTTTTTAATTTTTCAATTGTTATGCAACGTGGAGATTTGTGCGGTTGAGCCGGGTGATCAGTCTAGATTAATTGGTTTTTAACCAAATGAGAACTCTGTTTCGAGTTATTGCAATCTTTCGTTTTATTATTTTCAGTCATTTTTTGAACGTCTTTCAAGCTTTCAATACGTTTTGCTTATAAACCCAAATATGATATTACTGCATGTGGATTCTATTTAATGTGTATAGTTGAATGCCCAAATATTTTTTGATTTGAACTTTTATTTGTTGTTATATTGAGGTTTGTATTTCCAAAATGGTAATGAGGATGACGTCTATGTAGGCATAATTTGCATACACAGTGTTCCGTTACAGCAGAAATATTACCCAATTCACATGTTAATGGAATACTTGAATAGTATATTCTATATTTTATCATTTTTTTCATTAAAATATTCAAGCAGTTTATCATAAGAAAAGGAAAAAACACACACACATGCCTACATAGACGTCATCCTCATTACCATTTTGGAAATACAAACCTCAATATAACAACAAATAGAAGTTCAAGTCAGAAAATATTTTGGCATTCAACTATTCACGTTACATAGAATCCATATCAGTAATATCTTATTTGAGTTTATAAGCACTTTAATAAAAATAATATGAAAAATCTGACTATCCCAACCGGGAATCGAATTCAATTATTGCCATTTGCTGTTTTATCGTTTCAGACATTTGTGGTTATTGCACGCAGATTTGGAAAACAAGTTGTTTATCGCTTCAGCCAGGAAAAGAGTTTATATTTATTCTCACCCAAAAGCTCTTTGAGACAACTTGTTATTTTCATAACAACAAATCAGTATCCTTTTTCAAAAAGTAATGACTACGACATATGTGTGAGAAAGTGCAGAGTGATATATGATAAGAATAAATAGATAGTGGTGGTGACGGTGATGGTCATGGAATGGTGGTGGTGGTGACGTTCATAGTCATGGTCATGGGATGGTGGTGGTGGTGATGGTGATAGTCACAGTCATGGTCATGGGATGGTGGTGATACTGGTGGTGGTGATGGTCATGGGATGGTGGTGGTGGTCACGGTCATGGTCATAGGATGGTGGTGATGATGGTGGTGACGGTCATGGTCATGGTCATAGTCATGGTCATGGGATGGTGGTGATGGTCAAGGTCATGGGATGGTGGTGATGGTCAAGGTCATGGGATGGTGGTGGTGGTCACGGTCATGGTCATAGGATGGTGGTGATGATGGTGGTGACGGTCATGGTCATGGTCATAGTCATGGTCATGGGATGGTGGTGATGGTCAAGGTCATGGGATGGTGGTGATGGTCAAGGTCATGGGATGGTGGTGATAGTTGTGGTAACAGTGATGGTCATGGTCATGGTATGGTGATGATGGTGGTGGTAACAGTGATGGTCATGGGATGGTGATGACGGTGGTGGTAGCAGGGATGGTAACAGTGATGGTCATGGTCATGGTCATGGTATGGTCATGGTGGGGGTGGTGACGGTCATGGTCATGGTCATGGTCATGGTCATGGTATGGTGATGATGGTGACAGTGATGGTCATGGTCATGGTATGCTGATGATGATGGTGGTGGTGGTGATGACAGTGATGGTCATGGTCATGGTCGTGTCATGGTATGGTCGTGGTCATGGTATAGTCGTTGTCATGGTATGGTCGTGGTCATGGTATGGTGATGATGGTGGACTTGCTGGTGGTGACGTGATCGATGGTCATGTTCATGTTCATGTTCATGGTATGGTGTTGATGGTGATAGTGATGGTTTTTCAGATCTGACTTGAGAACAAATTCGGACTTCTCACATAGTCAATGTATGCCGTCATATCCTTCACTAATATCTCCAAGATGTTTCGAACTCTTTATTGTACTTCTGATCATTTCCAACTGCGTGATCTTAGCATTCAACAACCCCCCTGAAGAGATAGAGTAAGTATACTAAACTATTGCTAACATACGATTCGACAGGAGGGTAACGGAGTATGGAACGCCATCCGTCTTTTCTATTTGTTACAGGTATGTCTTCGCAGCATTTTACACCATGGAGATGATTTTAAAAATTATTGCGAAAGGTTTTTGTCTTCATCGCTTTGCTTATCTTCGAGATCCCTGGAACTGGATGGATTTTGTGGTTGTGATTTTAGGGTAAGAAGTTGTACACCTACCTTGTGTTTGTATAATATACCGTCGCGTACGATCTGGTAATCTTTTGGTATTTCTAGGTATCTCACGCTGGCACCAAGTGTTGCTAATTTATCTGGAATCAGAACGTTCCGTGTTCTAAGAGCTTTGAGAACCATATCTGTCATAGAAGGTAGGTTTGATATTTCATATGCAATTTCTGTCCCAATTCCCGCGTGCATCCATAACTCGATGGGGCGCGCCAAACCATGAACCATTCCTAAAGCCCCGCACAGACGACCAAGTTTTTCTTGACAAGTTCCTTGATAGCTTTCCTTGCTCGTGTGTACGATGAACACGTTTTTTCGCAACAATTTCCCTTGACAAGTTATAATTGCTCGTGTGTACGGTTGGACAAGTTTTCCTAGACGGCAATGATCACGTAATAAGCTTAGGAGATGATCTTGTCAAGTTTTCCTTGACGACTATACACACGAACAAATTCCCTTGTTCAAAAGCTGGCATGACCAGCTTTTGAACAAGGCTCCTTGTCAAGGAAAAACTTGTCAATTTGTGTCGTACACACGAACAAATAAAACTTGTCAAGGAAAAACTTGTCAAGGAAAACTTGGTCGTCTGTGCGGGGCTTTAATCTTGGTGTGTTTGATAATCTTTTTAGGTTTGAGGACTATGGTGAACGCTTTCTTAAGATCTATGCGAATGTTGACAGATGTTCTTGTGCTCGCTTTGTTTTTTATTTCAATATTTGCTTTGATTGGAATGCAGTTGTTTGTTGGAGTCTTAAGAAACAAATGTGTCCTCAGCCCTGATCGAAATTTGACTGATTTGGACAAATACTTGGCTAACGACAGTAAGATGTATTATTATTACACTTTTTAAAGCTATTCTTCTCCTGGTAAAAAGGCCGTATCATGCAGTGTTTTAATTGGCTAACTGTTTTCGCGCCAAAACTTTGTTTCCGCGCCAAAACTTTGTTTTTCGCGCCAAAACTTTGTTTTCGCGCCAAAACTTTGTTTTTCGCGCCAAAACTTTGTTTTTCGCGCCAAAACTTTATTTTCGACATTCTTTTATGTTTCTGTCAGGTAACTGGTTGTATGTGAATGACAAGCCACTTGTTTGTGGAAATAGTTCGTTGGCAAGGTAAAAATTACTGTAGATATGTTGATCGTGATGTGACAGTGGTGTGACTTGGATTGTGGATGTAACTTTAACTGTAACTGTTAATGAAAACATATTTATTATTAGTATAATAGATGGTTAACACTTTGAGGCCTGGACCTCTCCCTGTGCTGAATAAAATCGTCTGGCGTTAGCCAGAATAAAATACTAAAGATTCGTCGTCAGGTTTCAAACTGTTAAAGAGATAGGTTTTAACACTTTGAGACCTGGACCTCTCCCTGTGCTGAATAAAATCGTCTGGCGTTGGCCAGAATAAAATACTAAAGACTCATCTTCAGGCTTCAAAGTGTTAAAGAGATAGGTTTTAACACTTTGAGGCCTGGACCTCTCCCTGTGCTGAATAAAATCGTCTGGCGTCAGCCAGAATAAAATACTAAAGACTCGTCTTCAGGCTTCAAAGTGTTAAAGAGATAGGTTTTAACACTTTGAGGCCTGGACCTCTCCCTGTGCTGAATAAAACCGTCTAGCGTTAGCCAGAATAAAATACTAAAGACTCGTCTTCAGGCTTCAAAGTGTTAACGACTTGGTTGTTTTCCCAACAATGTTTTGTTACTCTTCTTGCTTTCTAGATCTTGTCCTTCGAATTACACTTGTTTTTCCAACGTTGGCGACAATCCCAATCATGGTTACACAAGTTTCGACACATTTCCCTGGGCGCTTCTTTGCACACTTCAACTGGTGACGGCAGATTACTGGGAGAACGTTTACGAACATGTAGGATTACACTATCATTTGCGTTCAAGCGTTTAGCGTTTAGCGAATAACTAGTTGTTTTCGAGTTTTGAAAGAAACGTTGTCCAATGACAACTATACACTTGACAAATCAAATCAATAACGAATTGGAGGTGTGACTTTCCGTTGTCAATACTTGTCATCGTTCTTTTGACACGGCAGCGTTTGCTTGGCATAACTTGTCTTTGGTTTAATTGGGAGAATTGGAATGATCGTCTGATAAGGGTACTTCCCTTCGATATGACCTGCCGAACGCATTTATTTTGTATTCCATGTTTCCGTGGCACGTTAGAAAATATCAACGCAACGTTGAAACTTGAAACGGAAGCAATAACAACGGAAAGTTTCACCCCCAATTCGTTATTGATTTGATCTGTGAAACGTATTGTTGTCATTGGACAACGTTTGTTTCAAAACTCGAAAACAACTAGTTATTTACTAAACGCTTGAACGCAAATGGCAGTAACACCGAAGCTTGTTAACATAATTTACTTTAGCCTATCTGCTTCACTTTGTGTCCCTTCGTCAGAGTTGGAAAAAGTATTCAGCCTTCCTCCGGATGGGTTTTTAAGTTTAGATAACCTTTCTCAAAATATATAGCGATCATTTTGTGTTTTGCAACGTTCATAAATACTGCGTGACTTTTACAGTACCTTGCTTTTCTAGGTTTTCCTAGGTAAGTTTTGGCATACTACAATAACTACTAACTACCCTCGACTGCTGCGAAGATACAGACATCACAGCAGACATCAGCGTACATGTCTCACACATGTAACTGCTGCCACTGCCAGTGCTGCATAATTGTTGGTTAGCCAATGTTTTGCTGCAAATCACATTTCTTCTCGACACCTTGCTTGATCAATTGTAACTTTCTCAGATTACCGAATGTGTTGTTTCACGTGTTTTCACTTTAAACCTTCCTCACTAAAGTAAACCTTCCTCCGGGTGGTACCCACATACCCGCAGCTTTTTTCCAACTCTGCGGCCTTCGTATTTTTTGTCCATGGTTGTCTGAAACTTTCCGTGGACGAAGCGTGCGAGTAAATTTTCTAAACTTTGCCAACGGATGAGCTATCATTTTACTATTTCTATTCTCGGGAAAGGTTAACTCTATATTTCTTGTTTTTTGAAGATTATTGCAGCTGGTGGATTCTGGTATTTATCCTATTTTCTTATGGTGATATTTTTTGGATCGTTTTATCTTCTTAATCTGATCCTTGCTGTCGTGGCGTTGTCATACCAACAAGAACTGGTTAATCTGGATAGTCAGGTATTGATTTCACCAAACATTTCCTCAAACGTTCATTTGTACTACTACTACTAGTGCTACTGTCACTGTAGTTTATCACCAACACCATCATCACCACCATCATCACTAACATCACTAACATCACTACCATCACTAGCATCACTACCATCACTATCATCACTACCATCACTATCATCACTACCATCACTACCATCACTATCATCACTACCATCACTACCATCACTACCATCACTATCATCACTACCATCACTATCATCACAACCATCACTACCATCACTACCATTACTACCATCACTACCATCACTATCATCACTACCATCACTACCATCACTACCATCACTATCATCACTATCATCACTACCATCACTACCATCACTACCATCACTATCATCACTATCATCACTACCATCACTACCATCACTATCATCACTACCATCACTATCATCACTACCATCACTATCATCACTACCATCACTATCATCACTACCATCACTGTCATCACTACCATCACTATCATCACTACCATCACTATCATCACTACCATCACTATCATCACTAACATCACTATCATCACAGATCACTACCATTACTATCATCACTATCATCACTACCATCACTATCATCACTATCATCACTACCATCACTATCATCACAGATCACTACCATTACTATCATCACTACCATTACTATCATCACTACCATCACTATCATCACTACCATCACTACCATCACTATCATCACTACCATCACTATCATCACTATCATCACTACCATCACTATCATCACTACCATCACTGTCATCACTACCATCACTATCATCACTACCATCACTATCATCACTACCATCACTATCATCACTACCATCACTATCATCACTACCATCACTATCATCACTAACATCACTATCATCACAGATCACTACCATTACTATCATCACTACTATTACTATCATCACTACCATCACTACCATCACCACCATCACCACCATCACTACCATCACTACCATCACTACCATCACTACCATCACTACCATCACTACCATCACTACCATCACTATCATCACTACCATTACTATCATCACCACCATCAATACCATCACTACCATAGTCCATTACTATCACTACCATTACTACCATCACTGTCATCACTATCATCACTATCATCACTACCATTACTACCATCACCACCATCACTACCATCACCACCATCACTACCACCACTATCATCACTACCATCACTATCATCACTATCATCACTACCATTACTGCCATCACTACCTTCACTATCATCACTACCATCACTATCATCACCACCATTACTATCATTACTACCATCACCATCATTACTATCATCACTACTATCACCATCATCATGATTACTATTACCACCATTATCACTGGCGATTACCATCATCACCACCATCACTATCGTTACCACCATTACTATCGTTACCACCACTACTATCATCACCACCATCACCACCATCACTATCATCACCACCATCACCACCATCACTACCATTTTTATCACCACCATCACCACCATCATCACCACCACCATCATCACCATCATCATCTTCACCATCATCATCACTGGATAAAGCATCTTTGATTTCTTCTTCTTCTCTTCCCAGGCTGCTGGATACGATAAATTAAGAAAATCCTCTTCCTCGTATTCCCTCCACGTTTCCCTTCGACCTCAAAAGCTGTTCGAAAGCAAACCTGTCTCGCCCTTCTCAAATTGGTCTTCCGTCTTACACCGCTTGAATGACAATACTCCATACGGCAGTAATACCGGCCTTTCTCCGGGCACATACCTCCCGTCATCCGACACAGAACACATGACGTCCCCAAGACCGTTAACTATTCCATCTGGCGCACTTCTCGAAGAACCGGGCTTTTGTCTTTTTGATAATGTCAGTGTTCTCTCCTACAATGTTTGCAATACTGATTTTTCAATTCAAACTATAAACGTTTCAAATCCAGAGGGAGAAATCGTAACGGCAAAACCTTCCTCGGGGAATTTAAAACTCGAACCACGGCTAGAATCTGTTGCTTGTCAGAACCCCAACCTAGAGTCTGCGAATCGTCTATCGATTGAAAACCATCCAACGCTTGTTCAGACCTCGTCGTTGTGTGTGGTTATTCCTTCAAATAGGGATAAACATGGGCATCCCACTTCCATGAATGTTATTCGTCGAAAATGCGCTAGTGTCATTACGAGTCCGGTGTTTGATTGGTTTATTACCGCTATAATATTTATTAATACAGTTTTTATGGCTGTGGAGTATCACGGAATGGACAGACGGCTGGAGATGACTGTGGATATTGTTAACCTCGTAAGTAAGCCGCACTGCATATTGCTGTACTGTCTTGCGCGGTACGTTACGCTACTGTACTGTGCCGTATCACACTGCACTGCGTTGTACTGTACTGTACTGCGCTGTACTGCACTGCACTGTACTGTACTGTAATGTAGTATACTGTACTGTACTGTATGTAGTCCACTCGGCTCTACTCTACCCTACTCTACTCTACTCTACTCTACTCTACTCCACTCCACTCCACTCCACTCCACTCCACTCCACTCCACTCCACTCCACTCCACTCCACTCCACTCCACTCCACTCCACTCCACTCCACTCCACTCCACTCTAGCTCTAGCTCTACTCTACTCTACTCTAGCTCTAGCTCTAGCTCCACCTCTACCTCCACCTCCACCTCCACCTCCACCTCTACCTCTACCTCTAGCTCTAGCTCTGGCTCTAGCTCTGGCTCTAGCTCTAGCTCTGGCTCTACTCTACTCTACTTTAGCTCTACCTCCACCTCCACCTCTAGCTCTAGCTCTAGCTCTACCTCTACCTCTAGCTCCACCTCCACCTCCACCTCCACCTCCACCTCCACCTCCACCTCCAGCTCTACCTCTACCTCTACCTCTACCTCTAGCTCTAGCTCTAGTTCTAGCTCTACTCTACTCTACTCTACTCTACTCTACTCTACTCTACTCTACTCTACTCTACTCTACTCTACTCTACTCTACTCTACTCTACTCTACTCTACTCTACTCTACTCTACTCTACTCTACTCTACTCTACTCTACTCTACTCTACTCTACTCTACTCTACTCTACTCTACTCTACTCTACTCTACTCTACTCTACTCTACTCTACTCTACTCTACTCTACTCTACTCTACTCTAATCTAATCTTCAATAATGTTAGGCTTTCCTCGGCTCAGTATATTCGCTCAATAGTGAACACTCAATGTATCGCAACACACTGATATATTTTTTCATATTTATTTTTCTTTCTTATCTAGATATGTACCTTTGTATTCGTTTTGGAGTTGTTAATCAAAGTGACAGCTCTCTTTCCTCGTGGTTACATTCAAAGTCGTTGGAACTTATTGGATGGTTTTATTGTTGCTATCAGTATTGTTGATCTGGGACTAGTCTTGTGTCTACCCAATGTCACTCATGGAGTGGGATTTAGCGTACTACGTTCATTCAGACTGGTAAGGAGAGAAGCTGATTACCTGTCCGTGGTCGATTTTTCGGCCTGTGTGTCTGTCTGTGTGTCTGTCTGTGTGTCTGTCTGTGTGTCTGTCTGTCTGTGTGTCTGTCTGTGTGTCTGTCTGTGTGTCTGTCTGTGTGTCTGTCTGTGTGTCTGTCTGTGCGGCTGTCTGTCTGTCTGTCTGTCTGTCTGTGCGGCTCTGTGTGTGTCTGATCTGTCTGTCTGTCTGTGCGGCTGTATGTGTGTCGGTCTGTCTGTCTTTCTGTCTGTCTGTCTGTCTGTCTGTCTGTCTGTCTGTCTGTCTGTCTGTCTGTCTGTCTGTCTGTCTGTCTGTCTGTGCGGCTGTGTCTGTGTGTCTGTCTGTGAGTCTGTCTGTCTGTCTGTCTGTCTGTCTGTCTGTCTGTCTGTCTGTCTGTCTGTCTTGGTCCACTTCTATTTCTAATGTTTATTAATGATCTACCAAACTGCCTAAAATATTCTAAGCCGAGAATGTTTGCCGATGATACTTACATCACTACTACAGATAATTCACTTACTCAGGTAATCCACCTTATAAACTGTGACCTGAGTAATATCAGTGAATGGCTGTTGGCAAACAAATTAAGTCTTAATCTAACTAAAACAGAACACTTGTTCATTGGATCTGATGACATGCTAAACAAAATAAGTGACGCTGTGTCTGTTTACCTTACAAATAATCCCATTAAGCGGGTTCGCAAAAGTAAATTACTAGGAATTATCATCGATGAGAGACTGTCTTGGACAGATTATATTGATGTTCTTTCGCGTAAAGTTTCGTCAGCAATAGGTGGGTTAAGACAAGTGAGACCCTTTGTTGATCTCAAAACAGCCAAAACTATTTATAACTCTTTGATACAGCCATTTGATTATTGCGATGTCGTATGGAGCACCATTGGAGTGGTACAAAGTACGAGACTGCAAAAATTAAACAATCGTACTGGGCGAGTGATTACGCAAAATGGGTATGAAGTCAGATCCAGTGACATAAGAAATCAATTAGGATGGTCAACCCTTCATGAAAGACGACAAGATCATAAGTGCATCATGATGTACAAAGTTTTAAATGCTATTGCTCCTGCATATCTCAAAAGATACTTTTCTTATGGCATTGACACTAGCAAATATTGTCTGAGAAACAATAGTGTTAATTTATCTCTCGTTAAACCAAATACAGATTACATGAAGAAAAGTTTCAAGTTTGCTGGAGCTAAATTATGGAATAGTTTGCCAGTTGATTTGAAACTTTCATCTACTTTGTCGTCTTTCAAGAGGGGTTTGGCAAGTCAAACCTCAACCAACACCTCAGTTCCAAATTAATTTGAATTAATTTGAATCCAAATGAACTATGTAAATATTTTGTATATATGTAATAAGTAATTACTCTTCTTTTATCGGCTCTTACGAAAAGCAATTTTGTAAATTGATTAAGATTCCGAGTTTAAATAAAGTCTCTGTCTGTCTGTCTGTCTGTCTGTCTGTCTGTCTGTCTGTCTGTCTGTCTGTCTGTCTGTCTGTCTGTGCGGCTGTGTCTGTGTGTGTGTGTGTGTCTGTCTGTCTGTCTGTCTGTCTGTCTGTCTGTCTGTCTGTCTGTCTGTCTGTGTATCTGTCTGTCTGTCTGTCTGTGTGTGTGTCTGTCTGTCTGTCTGTCTGTCTGTCTGTCTGTCTGTCTGTCTGTCTGTCTGTGCGGCTGTGAGTCTGTCTGTGCGGCTGTGTGTGTCGGTCGGTCGGTCTGTCTGTCTGTGCGGCTGTGTGTGTGTCTGTCTGTCTGTCAGTGAGTCACTGTCTGTCTGTCTGTCTGTGTGTGTGTGTGTGTCTGTCTGTCTGTGCGACTGTGTGTGTGTCGGTCTGTCTGTCTGTCTGTTTGTGAATCTGTCTGTCGGTCTGTCTGTCTGTTTGTGAATCTGTTTGTCTGTCTGTGAGTCTGTTTGTCTGTCTGTATGTGCGGCTATTCTCCAACTGGTTTCGCTAACAGCAAAATTTATAAACTTTCTGTAGATTCGCATATTAAAACTAGCTCGATCATGGGTGACAATGCGAGCTCTCTTATCTACAATTGGTGTCAGTATTGGACAACTTGGTAACCTTACCTTACTCCTTGGTATAGTAACTTACACATTTGCCGTCATAGGAATGCAGTTATTCTCTGAAAGCTTTAACCCCGACAAGTTTCACGATAACGAAGTACCGCGGTGGAATTTCTCTGATTTTCTTCATTCGTTCATGATTATATTTCGTGTGTTGTGTGGAGAATGGATTGAGCCGCTTGTTCTTACAATGCATGTCACGTCTGCAACCTCCATTTTATTCTACTTCGCTGTTTTAATTTTGGGAAATTTTTTGGTAAGTTTGTCTATTTTTGTTCATTCATTCATTCGTTCGTTCGTTCGTTCGTTCGTTCGTTCGTTCGTTCGTTCGTTCGTTCGTTCGTTTGTTTGTTTGTTTGTTTGTTTGTTTGTTTGTTTGTTTGTTCGTTTGTTCGTTCATTTGCTTGTTTGTTTGTTTGTTTGTTTGTTTGTTTGTTTGTTTGTTCGTTTGTTAGTTTATTCGTTTGTCCTTGAGTTAATTTTACTGCTCATCCTGTCATCCATCCATCCATCGATCGATCAGCCTATCTATCTATCTATCTATCTATCTATCTATCTATCTATCTATCTATCTATCTATCTATCTATCTATCTATCTATCTATCTATCTATCTGTCTGTCTGTCTGTCTGTCTGTCTGTCTGTCTGTCTGTCTGTCTGTCTGTCTGTCTGTCTGTCTGTCTGTCTGTCTGTCTGTCTGTCTGTCTGTCTGTCTGTCTGTCTGTCTGTCTGTCTGTCCGTCCGTCCGTCCGTCCGTCCGTCCGTCCGTCCGTCCGTCCGTCCGTCCGTCCGTCCGTCCGTCCGTCCATCCATTCATTTATTCATCCAACCATTCGTTCGTTCGTTCGTTCGTTCGTTCGTTCGTTCGTTCGTTCGTTCATTCATCTGTCCATTCAACCATTCATTTATCCATCCATCCATTTATTTGATATACCCACCCATCCATTTTCTCTAAATCTAAGTAATTATGAACAACCATATAAAATCGACAAATCCTTTCTTTAGATTTTAAACCTTTTCCTTGCTCTTCTGCTAAACTCTTTTGCAACGGTATCTTTAAACGCGGGCAATGAACATTCGGAAAACGTTAAAGAAAAATTCCACCGCATAGTGAGAAGACTGATGAACGTCGTGCGTGTCTTCCGATCTACGAGTGTTTCATCCGAATCAGATAGTCCCAAGAAGAGCGCTGACGGTGATCCTGTTCAGCGGGCTAACAACAGTTGGGACACCCGGGAATCCAAAGGATCAGAAAGGACTGACGGGACAAATCAGGATAAACAGGAATCTAATAGTGTATCATGTGTCGTGTCTATGCAAGGGACGGAAAAGGGAGAAGGGATTGAGAAGCAAACTGAATCTGGTGTAGATAATAAACAAGCAAGACCAAATACCACACGGTCAGCGGATAACATAGAAAGCAAAACTCGTCCCAGTACCAGTTCGAAGAACGCAGCACGAAGCACTCTAGATATGACGACAGTGAAACGTTCCCAGGATTCATCGCAATGCTGTGATCCTGTTGTCGCTGAATGTTTTCCTTCATTGTGTTGCCCTGGTTACCTACCAGATAGCGCAAGACAATCCTGGGTCTACTCTGTCTTTGTTGCCTCTCGCTTGAAAGTTGTGAACATTGTTGAGCACAAACTTTTTGATGGATTCATTCTCTGTGTCATAATTATAAGCAGCGTGTCTTTGGTGAGTAGATGGGATCAGAGGGAAGAACAGGGCCGATATATTTGTGCTTTTTAGCGTTTTCTCAGAATATTCATTCTAGACAGACAGACAGACAGACAGACAGACAGACAGGAGGGAGGCAGACAGACAAACAAACAACAAACAAACAAACAAACAAACAAACAAACAAACAGACAGACAGACAGACAGACAGACACGAGGCAGGCAGACAGACAAACAAATAAACAAACAAACAAACAAACAAACAAACAAACAAACAAACAAACAGGCAGAGACAGACAGACAGACAGACAGACAGACAGACAGACAGACAGACAGACAGACAAACAGACAGACAAACAAACAAACAAACAAACAAACAAACAAACAAACAAACAAACAAACAAACAAACAAACGGACAGACAGACAGACAGACGGACAAACAGACAGACAGACAGCCATAGACAGACAGACAGACAGACAGACAGACAGACAGACAGACAGACAGACAGACAGACAGACAGACAGACAGACAGACAGACAGACAGACAGACAGACAGACAGACAGACAGACAGACAGACAGACAGACAGACAGACAGACAGACAGGCAGGCAGGCAGGCAGGCAGGCAGACAGACAGACAGACAGACAGACGAATAAATAAATAAGTAAAATCCCAGATCCAAAAATATTTTGACATTCAACACTTTACATAGAATCTCTATCAGTAATATCGTATTTGACAGATAAATTATTTTAATTGTAATGCCCTTAAGAATGAACTATATTCGTTTAGGCTTTTGAAGACGTTCACTTGAATTCGAAACCGACTTTGAAAGCGTTTTTGGATGTTCTTAATTACGTCGTCACGGCTATTTTTACCTTGGAGTTCTTTTTGAAGCTTTTTGGACTGGGCTTTGTCCAATACTTTCGAAATTCGTGGAATTGTTTGGACTTATTGATCGTTGTGGTAAGATTATTTTTATGAAAATATTGTCGGTAATGTTTCTGCATAATCCTAAAGATATTATGGTAGTTGATAATTGTGCAAAGTTTCATTTCGAAATTCCCAAAAACAAAGTTGTATTTTACGTGCGAAGTTTGTATTTTGGAGCGCCGCCATTAAATTGGCCGTTTGAGAAGAATGAGTTGAGGAGAACTTATGACGTCATAGACTCAACAAAAACAAAAGATCATTGTTGTTGTCAACAAAAGGGTCGTTGTTGTTATTGAGTCTATGACGTCATAAGCTTCCTCGACTCATTCTTCTCAAGCTCGGCCACTTTAGTGGTTTAACTTCACACGTAAAATATCACCTTTTCTTCAACGAATTTTGAAATGAAACTTTGCACGATTACTAACCACCCTAATATCTTTAGGATTATGCAAAAATATTGCCAACAATATTTTCATCAGAGAACCACTTTTTTTATGACAATAAACAAGAACACAGCTAAGTTTTGAAGAAAACTGGAGATAATATTAAAAGGAGAGATGAAAGAACTTTTATTTACCTTTGCTTATTTCTAGGTGTCTGTTGTTAGTTTGGTGGACAGTGTTGGTGGTGGTAGTAACAATAATCTGACTGCTTTTCGTTCCCTTCGGACACTGCGAGCTCTGCGCCCTTTAAGAGCCATACCTCGTTGGCAAGGAATGAAGGTAGTTGACTAATTGGTGACATGTGTGAGTCAATGTTTCATAACTGTGACACAGATTGTATTGTATTGTATTGTATTGTATTGTATTGTATTGTATTGTATTGTATTGTATTGTATTGTATTGTATTGTATTGTATTGCATTGTATTGTATGGTGTAGTGTGGTATGGTATGGTATGGTGTGGTGTGATATGGTGTGGTATGGTGTGGTGTGGTGTGGTGTGGTGTGGTATGGTATGGTGTGGTATGGTGTGGTGTGGTGTGGTGTGGTGTGATGTGGTGTGGTATGGTATGGTGTGGTATGGTGTGGTGTGGTGTGGTATGGTATGGTGTGGTGTGGTATGGTGTGGTATGGTGTGGTATGGTGTGGTGTGGTGTGGTGTGGTATGGTATGGTGTGGTGTGATATGGTGTGGTATGGTGTGGTATGGTGTGGTGTGGTGTGATGTGGTGTGGTATGGTATGGTGTGGTGTGGTATGGTATGGTATGGTGTGGTGTGATATGGTGTGGTATGGTGTGGTATGGTGTGGTGTGATGTGGTGTGGTATGGTATGGTATGGTGTGGTGTGGTGTGGTGTGGTATGGTATGGTATGGTGTGGTATGGTGTGGTATGGTGTGGTATGGTGTGGTGTGGTGTGGTATGGTATGGTATGGTGTGGTGTGATATGGTGTGGTATGGTGTGGTATGGTGTGGTGTGGTGTGATGTGGTGTGGTATGGTATGGTGTGGTGTGGTATGGTATGGTATGGTGTGGTGTGATATGGTGTGGTATGGTGTGGTATGGTGTGGTGTGATGTGGTGTGGTATGGTATGGTGTGGTATGGTGTGGTATGGTGTGGTATGGTATGGTGTAGTGTGGTATGGTATGGTATGGTGTGGTGTGATATGGTGTGGTATGGTGTGGTGTGATATGGTGTGGTATGGTGTGGTGTGGTGTGATGTGGTGTGGTATGGTGTGGTGTGATATGGTGTGATATGGTGTGGTGTGATATGGTGTGATATGGTGTGGTATGGTGTGGTGTGATATGGTGTGGTATGGTGTGGTATGGTGTGGTGTGGTGTGATGTGGTATGGTATGGTGTGGTGTGATATGGTGTGGTATGGTGTGGTGTGATATGGTGTGATATGGTGTGGTATGGTGTGGTATGGTGTGGTGTGGTGTGATGTGGTATGGTATGGTATGGTGTGGTGTGGTATGGTATGGTATGGTGTGGTGTGATATGGTGTGGTATGGTGTGGTATGGTGTGGTGTGATGTGGTGTGGTATGGTATGGTGTGGTATGGTGTGGTGTGGTGTGGTATGGTATGGTGTAGTGTGGTATGGTATGGTATGGTGTGGTGTGATATGGTGTGGTATGGTGTGGTGTGGTATGGTGTGGTATGGTATGGTGTGGTATGGTGTGGTGTGGTGTGGTATGGTATGGTGTGGTATGGTGTGGTGTGGTATGGTGTGGTATGGTATGGTATGGTGTGGCATGGTATGGTATGGTGTGGTATGGTATGGTATGGTGTGGTGTGGTGTGGTATGCTGTGGTGTGGTGTGGTGTGCTATGGTGTGGTATTGTATTGTGTTGTGTTGTCTTGCGTTGTGTTGTGTTGCGTTGTGTTGCGTTGTGTTGTGTTGTGTTGTGTTGTGTTGTGTTGTGTTGTGCTGCGTTGCGTTGCGTTGCGTTGTGTTGTGTTGTATTGTATTGTATTGTATTGTATTGTGTTGTATTGTATTGCGTTGGGTTGTATTGACTGTACATACATTTGGGAGAGTACCTTAGTGTCCACGCCAAGGTGTACAATATTTAAAAAAATATTATTTCTTTCTTTATTCTTACCAGGTTGTAGTTAATTCTTTACTCTCCGCCATTCCTGAAATTGGAAATGTTTCTTTGGTCTGTTTGATCTTCTGGCTCATCTTCAGTGTTATGGGTGTTCAGTTTTTTGGCGGACGATTTTTCAAATGTGTCGACGACGATGGAGAGATTCTTTCTGCCTCCATAGTTCCAAACAAAACAACCTGCCTTGCCTTGAGTTACACATGGAAGAACTCGGATATTAATTTCGATAATTCTTTAGCTGGATTTTTGGCGCTATTCCAAGTCGTACGTTTCTAGCTTTGTAAAACAATTATTGTAGTTAATCATTGTAGTTATTACTGTAGTAATTTTTATCCATCCACCTTGTGTTTGTTCTTTCCTTCCTTCCTTCTTTCCCTCCTTCCTTCCTTCCTCCCTTCTTTTCTTCCTTCCTTCCTTCCTTCCTTCCTTCCTTCCTTCCTTCCTTCCTTTCTTCTTCCCTCCCTCCCTCCCTTCCTCCCTCCTTCTTTCCTTCCTTCCTTCCTTCCTTCGATCCTTCGATCCTTCCTTCCTCCCTTCCTTCCTTCCTCCCTCCCTTCCTTCCTCCCTTTCTTTCATCCTTCTTTACTTCCTTCCTTCCTAGTTTCATCATTCCTTCCTTCCTTCTTTCTTTCCTTCTTTCCTTCCTTCCTTCCTTCCTTCCTTCCTTCCCTCCTTCCTTTCATCCTTCCTCCCTTCTTTTCTTCCTTCCTTCCCTCCTTCCTTCCTCCCTTCTTTTCTTCCTACCTTTTTTTCTTCCTTCCTTTTTTTAGTAGTTTCTTTGTTTACCAAAATACACAAACATCCCGAGCAACTATCTTTTCTTCTCACGCGTTCTTTTATATTACGTATCTTTCAGGCGACATTCGAAGGTTGGATTGAGATAATGCGTGATGCTGCGGATGTTACAGAGGTTAAACTAAATACTTTCAATGTCTTGGAATTGTGCTTCCTTGTTCGTTTATCCTTGGCCATGAGACCCTTATTATTTAAACTAATACTTTTCTTTGGCCATGAGACCCTTGTTATTTTAACTAATACTTTCAATGTCTTGGAATTGTGCTTGTTCGTCTATCCTTCGGCCGTGAGACGCTTATTATAAGAGCTTATAAAACAAATAATTTCTTTTGCACGTATTAGGTTGACCACCAGCCGAAGCGGGATAACAACCACATTTCTCATCTTTACTTTGTTGTCTTCGTCTTATTTGGATCATTCTTTGTGCTTAATCTATTCGTTGGAGTAATAATTGACAATTTTAACCGTCTTAAGAAGCAATACGAAGGCCATGGAGCTATTGGTCTCTTTCTTACCGACACTCAAAAGGCTTGGTATGATACACTAAAGAAAGCTGCTAGTAAAAGACCTCGAAAAGTTCTTCAAAAACCAAAGGTAATCTAAACTCGTTTCTACGCCTAGCTATCCGATTCTTACCTTGTAAGAAAAAGCTTACAACGTTATTACTAAAGCCTTATTAACCGACTGTAAGATTCCTATTTAAATTCTTAAAGTGATTCTCTGATGAAAATATTGTTGGCATTGTTTTTGCATAATCATAAAGATGTTATGGTAGTTAGTAATCGTGCAAAGTTTCATTTCAAAATTCGTTGAAGAAAAGGTGATATTTTACGTGTGAAGTTTGTGTTTTGGAACACCACCATTAAAGTGGCCGAGCTTGAGAAGAATGAGTCGAGGAAGCTTATGACGTCATAGACTCAGTAACAACAATGATCTTTTTGTTGACAACAACAATGATCTTTTGTTTTTGTTGAGTATATGACGTCATAAGCTTCCTCGACTCATTCTTCTCAAACACGGCCACTTTAATGGCGGCGCTCCAAAATACAAACTTCGCACGTAAAATACGGGAGTTTTAAAATGAAACTTTGCACAATTACCAACTACCATAATATCTTTAAGATTATGCAAAAACATTACCAACAATATTTTCATAAGAGAACCACTTTAATTCTTCTTAGTTAAATAATTCTTCTTCTAACTTTCAAAAACTCATTAATAATTCATGAGGAAAACACAAAAGAAAATCATGACCGTATCGTGTCTTTATATGTGATAAAGATTTACATAAACTTTAGCTTTGATTTTCTCGGCTTAGACAAGGTTATTTTTCAAACTTACTACGCCAATGAACTTACCTGTAAGTCGTTCGTTTTTGAAGCCGTTCAATAAACTCGCAGTTCGTGTTTTATCAGATATAAAAACACTCAGCTTCGCCTCGTGTCTTTATATCCGATAAAACACTCCTGCTCGTTTATTAAACAGTACATAAAATTATTTAACAATTTATTGTTTATTTGTGTAGGGGAAATGGCGAGCGAGCATGTTTGATGTTGTGAATAGCTTAAAATTTGAGTTTGTCATTATGCTTCTGATTTTGGCGAATATGGTTGTGATGGTGATTCAACATCACGGTCAAAGTGAACTCACTACTAAAATACTCGATATCCTTTTTCAGTTTTGACACTGTTTAGTTTGAATTATGACATATATTAACTACTTAATAACCGAGAGTGAGTCTTTACGGTAAAATATTAAACCGAGGTCTTGCTGTATTGACCTAGCGATAGCGAGGTTAATACGTTCAAGGCCGAGGTTTAATATTTTACCGTAAAGACCGAACGGTCGAGGTTATTAAAGGGTATTGGCAACAAAAATTAAGTTTGTCTAATTTGAAAGAACTCATAAAATTGTAATAGAACATCCTTTACAACTTTTTCGTATCTTTCTGCGTTTTCAAGATATTTCAATTTGTTTGATATGTAAATGAGATGGTCTCTGACGTCAGGTGTGGGGTAAAATATTTTCACATGTAGCAAAACCAGTTATATCTCTAAGTTTGTTCAGCGAAATCATTTGAAACTGTGCACATAAAAACTCCTTGCGACGCTGAACATTTCATGTTAGATATGTAAGTGATTTTGCTCTGTATGAAAATATTTTACCCCACTCCTGACGTCAGAGACCATCTCATTTACATATCAAACAAATTGAAATATCTTGAAAACGCAGAAAGATACGAAAAAGTTGTAAAGGATCTTCTATTACAATTTTATGAGTTCTTTCAAATTAGACAAACTTAATTTTTGTTGCCAATACCCTTTAAGTACTTTATTATATGGCACTTTTTATTATGAAATCAATCTTGTATTTCTTGGTCTTCGCTTCCTTTAACTTCGTCAAAACACAGGACTAGCGTTATTTTCTGTTGTTTCTTTCTCGTCTGGATACTAGAATTTACTTAAGTAATTCGTGCCATATAATAAATGTGCATGAATAAATACTACTTAAAGGGTATTGGCAATAAAAATTAAGTTTGTCTCATTTGAAAGAACTCGTCAAATGGTATAAGAAGACCTTTTACAATTTTTCTCTATCTTTCTTGTGTTTTGAAATATTTCGACCAAAGACAGCGTGCTGTCCGCCATCTTGTTGTAACATCGGGTCTAATTAACTAGGAAATTGGTGACGTCACAAGCAGGGTAAACCTGATGAAACTACTCCGTGGGTGACCAGATTTCCACGGAAGGCTTTTTAAATGTTGTGGGTCAATTTAAAAAGGAAATAGCGCAACAAAATCGAGTTTCTAGCTCATAATGTCATAAGGTCGGCAAGATAAAAATTTCACTTTACCCTGCTTATGTCGTCACATGCATATCGAAAATAATTCCAAGATGGCGGACAGCACGCTGTCTTTGGTAGAAATATTTCCAAAACCAAAACAGATACGGAAAAATTGTAAAAGGTCTTCTTATACCATTTGACGAGTTCTTTCAAATGAGACATACTTAATTTTTATTGCCAATACCCTTTAACCTTGATTAGCCAGTTAACATTTGTGTTGTGTTTGGATAAGTTGTCATTTTCCTTGACTGTAATCCTCGATTTCATTCGTGGTGAATACTGTACTGCAATCTTATGTTCACTGTGGTGTTCTTTTTCGAAGCAGTTTTTAGACTTAGCGTCTTACATTGGGACTATTTTAAAGAACCATGGAATGATTTTGATTTTATTGTAGTCGTGCTATCAATCGGTGGTAAGTGTATTAAAGGGCATGGTGGTGGTGGTAGTGGTGTTCGTAGTGTTGTTGTTGGTGGTGGTGGTGGTGGTGATGGTGGTAGTGGTGTTCGTAGTGTTAGTGTTGTTGGTGGTGATGGTGGTGGTGGTGGTGTTGGTGATAGTGGTGTCGGTGATGGCCGTAGTGCTGGTGGTGGTGGTGTTATTGTTGTTGTTTTGATGGTGATGGTCATGCTGTTGGTGGTAGTGATGGTGTTGGTCATGGCGGTGGTGGTGATGGTGATTGCGGTGGTTGTAGTGGTGGTGATGGTCGTGGTGATGGTGTTGTTGCTAGTGGTGGTGGTGATGGTGGTAGTGGTGGTGGTGCTGATTTTCGTGGTGATGGTGGTCTTTTGTTAGTGTAAGTGGTGGTAGTGGTGACTGTGGCGATGGTGTTCGTGATGATAGTGGTGGTGGTGGTACTGATGTTGCTGGTGCTGCTGTTGTTAAAACTTGGCGCTTACCGTTATTTTCATGATTTTAATTTTTAACAATTCATGGATTACCGGGCAATTGTTTTCATTCTAATTCCAATCTGCATTTTTCTTTGCAGGTATCGTTCTCGAATTTCTAGACCGTGACGTCATAGTCACGCCTAGTATATTCCGCGTGGTTCGTGTATTCCGCGTGGGGCGGTTACTCCGCTTTTATAAGAACGCGCGTGGCATTCGTCGTCTTCTCGTTGCCTTGCTTATTTCGTTACCAGCCCTCGTCAATATAGGCGCATTGCTTTTTCTCGTGCTTTTTATCTACGCCATCATCGGCATGTCTTCGTTCGCTTACGTGAAACGTTCGGGCGCGATCAACGACATGGTCAACTTTGAAACATTCGGAAACTCGATGTTACTTCTTTTTCGCTTATCGACGTCGGCCGGTTGGAACGACGTCTTAGACGCTCTTATGATTAAGCCTCCCGAGTGCGATCCGACTTACGACGACCTTCCGAACGGCAACTGCAGCAGTCCTTACTTTGCAGTCTTCTATTTTGTCTCATTCATTTTATTCACTTCGCTCATTATCATCAATATGTACATCGCTGTTATCCTCGAGAATCTGAACGAAGCATTCCTAGAGGAAGCCGCTGACATAACGGACGACGATCTCGACATGTTCTACAGCAAATGGGAACACTTTGATCCCTTAGCCACCCAATATATCCCTCACAGTCAACTCTCGGATTTCGTCGACTTATTGGAAAAGCCTATGAGGATTCCAAAGCCGAATAAGTTTGCGTGTATTCATTTACATATTCCGATCCAACAAGGAGACAAGATCCATTGTGTTGACGTGCTGCAGGCGTTGATTCGCCAAGCACTGGGCGATATCGAGAAGGAAAATCCCGAAGCATTTCTGCTGATGCAAAAGAAGTTAGACGAAGGCTTCGTGTCTGCGTTTCCAACGAGAGCTAAACAACGAACAGAGACAACGACGTTTGTACGAAACCGCGAAATACGCGCAGCCATGACCATTCAAAAAGCGTGGAGGGCCAGAGCCACGAGGGACGAATCCTCGCGAGAGATAGCCGTAGATTCCTTTAGCGCAAGCATGCTTTCTAGTTAAAAACCGCTGTCCAAAACGACGGCAAGCGATAATGAAATAAAAAATGGCGTGTTTTCACATCGGAGCGAGAAACTAAGATTTCTTGTTTCAGAGTGGTCTATTATCACATGTAATAGACATGTAAAAAGAAAGAGTGAAGCTAATAATTTTTTTATTAAATTTGAAATACAGTTTCTTGACTAAACTGGGAACCGCGGAACACTCGTCTTAGCAGGAACACACACACCCCCTCCCCTCTCCGGAATTTGGGTCCCGTGAAAGTTGACGGGAGTGTGGCCCAATCAAAGAATATGGGCCAGGCAGCCGCCATATGCAATACAGTTCAGACCAAGGTAACCACTAATCTCATTCTCGCGTCATCAGGGCCAAATCCACTTATGACGATTGTAGTTTTACTCATAGCCAATAAAAACGCACGAAAATTTCAACCAATAGGAAAGCAGAAGTTTTTAGTGGTTACCTGCAGGCCATATTCTTTGATTGGGCCAGGGTACCAGGCTCTTTATATGCAAGCTGTTGTCTGCCAGTGCCCGCGAACTGATCATATCCAGCGGTTCAACAAGGAACTCGAACATTTGTTGAATTCCGAAGTTCAACTCCGTATAAACGACTGCAAGTGGGACTTTTTTTAATAGAAAAGCAATCTTTATAAGAATATCATGAATTTACGTATATATCTACATAGCGACGTGTAATACAAATATTTTTTGTTAAAGATATATTGCGAGTACATGATAGCGAAATTATACTTCCTCGGGTAGCATAAAAAAAAGAATTTCTCCATCTTTTTTAAGCTCGTTTTGAGTAGACATTTGCCTTTTTAAAGTTATGGTTGGACCTTTTCACCAATCATCTTGAATTCGCAATGCATTGTGGTATATCCAGGGTTAAGCTTAATTAAAAAGGTGATTGAGACACAACGAGGTAAATTTATCTTTATAAATACTTTCGTACCCTGGGTACCAGAGGCTCTGAGTTTGGGAGAGGGAGAGCCTCAGTTATTTTCGGTTGATTATTCTCACGGTTGAGTGAAATTTGAAACGCACGTTGCTATGTTATGATTGTTCAAAGTCCTCGGCAGGAAGTAAAGCACGCTGTCTGGCACACTCGTTCGTTACTTCGTTTTCGATAAGGAAACTATGGATTTTATCACAATTCCAACTCACTGTGGAAAGAATAATTATCGGACTTCCTCTGTTCGCAAAAACTAGACTTTCGCTTTGGTATTTCAGTGAGCTGAAACGGCAATCCGAGACTCAGAGGTGTATGGTTTAAGTTTTTAATATTTTTAATTACTCACGGTCACGCGTGACTTGCTTTGATTAACCAATAGTAACGCTTTCAGAAATTTAGGCCAATCAAAGACCGAGTTCAGATATTGAACTCGCCAAAGTGAGATTTGAAGCTCGCGAGACCAGAGGCTCTCCCTCTCCCAAACACAAACTCAGAGCCTCTAGTACCCAGGGTAACACTTTCGTGGCGACAATGTCTAAATATGATCATTGTCATAATGGTAAAAGCAACAATTCTCGGACGTATAAGGATAGATTCATGATAAATCTATCCTTATACGTCCAAGCATTATTACTTTTACTAATATTACAACGTTCATATTTAGACATTGTTGCTACGAAAGTATTTATAAAGAAAAATTTACATCATTGTGTCTCCACACTAAGCAATCACCCTTTTAATTGAGCTTGCTACCCTGGATAGACCACAATGCATTGCGAATTCAAGATGGCGCCACTATTGGTGAAAAGGTCCATTAGAAACCGAAATCTTAAGAAAACAACGTTAAAACAAGAATCGAAATTACTACCGCAAGTGAAGTGCTGCCTCAAATGGGGAAAAAACCTTTAGCCTACTCCACAAGCAACTCTACGTAGTCTGTGGCCAATGTGACCCCCCCCCCTTGCCCATTCCACCCAAGATTTCCCACTCCACCCGAGTTTGCCCACTCCACCCGAGTTTTTTTCACCTCTTCACCATAAGAGCCCACAGAGGTGCCTGTGAAGGACGCTGGAAAGTTCAAAAGTTTAATATTAATTACAATAGACAGAGTATTTACACATTTCTTCTATATTTTGTAATTATTTGCCTTGCGATGGTTTAACCTAACTTTAAATACGTTTGGTATTCTTATTACAAACTGAAGCAACTCTGTACTGCCAGTAACCGCATGCAATATGTATACAGTCACAAATAACCTGCGAGCAGGCTCTCTGGGAGGCGAGGGCTGACTAGCTCACAAAAACAATGTGGTATTTTTTAAAATAGCCTTAAGATTATTATAACTTTTTCGTCTGAAAAACGTTCATTTTGTTGTCCGTTAATTGGGCAAGTCAAGCAGAAATATCTAAAGTAGTGCAGGATAAATGAATACACGCGTGTATCTTACACATGAATAAGGTTTACTCGCTTGAATGATTCATTTTATCCCATCTTCATAAACACTGCCGTTTTAATTAGTGAAAAGCACGACTTTTTCACTTTTCTTGCTTGATCTGAAGCTGAAAGGAGAAAAGTAAATATTATAATCTTTAATATATTGCTAAACTATATATATATATATATATATATTTCTAAAATTCATTAATAATTCATGAGGAAAACACAAAGAAAAATCATGAGCGTATCGGATCTATATATGTGATACAGACTCGCTCTAAGTTTCTTGCTGGTTTTTAACGGCTGAGATAAGCTTAATTTTCAAAATTACTACGCCAATGAACGTATGAAGTGATTCTTTTTAGAAGCCATTTAAAAACCTTGCAGTACGGGCTTTATCGGCTCTAAAACACTCGGCTATCGCCTCGTGTTTTATATCCAATAAAGCCCTCCTGCGCGGTTTATAAATATTACATATATATATATATATATATATATATATCCCTCTCTCCCTCTCTCTCCCTCTCTCCACCTCTCCCCCTCGCTCTCTCTCTCTCTCTCTCTCTCTCTTTCTCGCTCTCTTTCTCGCTCTCTTTCTCTCTTTCTCTCTTTCTCTCTTTCTCTCTTTCTCTCTTTCTCTCTTTCTCTCTTTCTCTCTTTCTCTCTTCTCTCTCTCTCTCTCTCTCTCTCTCTCTCTCTCTCTCTCTCTCTCTCTCTCTCTCTCTCTCTCTCTCTCTCTCTCTCTCTCTCTCTCTCTCTCTCTCTCTCTCTCTCTCTCTCTCTCTCTCTCTCTCTCTCTCTCTCTCTCTCTCTCTCCCTCCCTCCCTCTCTCCCTCCCTCCCTCTCTCCCCCCCCTCCCTCCCCTCCCTCCCTCCCTCCCTCCCTCCCTCCCTCCCTCCCTCTCTCCTTATAAAACTGGGATGATATTTGCTAAAAGTACAACAACAGGCTCTGAACGAGCGGCAGAAGTGAGAAAACTCAAGATTACATAGGTAAAATTAAATAAATAGAATCTCTAAAATGCTTACGATTACAACGTCCGTCGCGTGCCTTCTTCACCATTGGTATGGAACAAAACATTATCTTGAATAAATCGCTGATGTTGGCATAGGTATACCCATCAGAACCACACACAAATCCTAGACTATAACACCGTGCGCCTTTCGTCATCTGTTGTAGACTTGACGACTTGCATTTCCATCCGGCCTTGCAGTTTATAGTTTTACACGTTGGATTTGCTAAATGACAAGAAAATAACACCTTATTAGCGACCCTGTGTGTAATAGATAAATCATGAGCTACGATCTGTATCTGATTTACAAGGCGAGCTGCAAGCGAGCCGCAGTAAATCTGATACAGATCGGCTGCGAATGCTTTATCGTACGGTATTCCACACTAATAGATGCTGAGCTATTTATATTTCGGTCTGGGTTATATTCCGCCGTCTCGATCAAGACAAACATAAACGATTTATATGATTTATTGAATTTTAATACCGAAAAGTATTACTCATGCTCACAATCTGATAACCTGTTGACTATTGGAAACTATCTGCAAGATGAGCGAGACATAAACAACGTTGAAAATTATATTATATGCTGTGTTGACATTTCGTGCTGAAGAGACTCAAGTTTACGCTAAATGGGAAGCTTTAAATGTAGAGGTAATTTTAATATTTGTAATTTGCTTTGTTATTGCCTGGATTATGTATTGTTCTGTTAATAAAGTTACGCCAAATAAACTCGATGTGATTCAACTGCTTCACTAGCTCATGTGTGCATTTTTAATAGTTCCTTGGAGGTAATATAGTAAATAAACTGCTTACTGGGTAGCACCAAATAATGCAAAAAAATACTGATAAACATGTACTACGTCGAACTGTTTGCACGTACAGATTAACGCTTTGAAGTTAGCTGCCAGTTCGCCGCTGCACCTGTAGCTCGTTCAATCCAGCTTTTTCACTAACGGCAGGCGAACTGGCAGCTATTAACTTATTAACGGGATCGCTTGAATCTACCGAATCTAGTACTGTAGGTTATTTTGTACTTTTTAACAAACGCTTAATATGTGCACGTTGTTTCGTGCATAGGCTATGCCAAGCTGCATTGCTATGAGTAGCCCGACTGAACGCCTAAACAGGCATCTTGTTCATTTTAAATTGACCCACAACATTTTAAAGTGTATATGAAATGAAAATTAAGTTTGTCTAATTTGGAAGAACTCTTGATATTGTAAAGTAACATCTTCTACAGTTTTCCCATATCTTACTTCGTTCTTGAGATATTACTATTTGTTTGCTATGTAAATGATCACACTGCATACGTCACATTGTATAATGAGTTACTGAGAAATCGTGTATATCATTGATATTAATCTGTTAAATCGCTTGAACCTGTGTTTGTTTAAAGTCATGAGACAAATACACCTATACATGCCCAGTTTCGTGTGACTTTGTTCGGTAACTTCAACGATATTCCTAATTTTACAACTTAAGAAATGGCTCATGGTTTAGCGTGCTCCATCGAGTTATGGATGCACGCGGGAAATTGGGAGAGCACGAAAAAATCGTAAGAGTTGGTCGAGGCGTAGCCGAGACCAACTCTAGATTTTTGAGTGCTCTCCCAATTTCCCAAGTGCATCCATAACTCGATGGAGCAGACTAAAACCATGAGCCATTTCTTTTATAACATAGCATTAAATCCTTATACAAGTCGGCGAATCGTTTTGGTTGTTGTGTTTTTCTACTTTCGTAGCCAAGTCTTTTTTGTTCACTAAAATCCAACCAAAAGGACAGTTTAAACTCGGTTACCCAGACCCAGTTTATGTCTTCTGGGTCGTTGTTCTTTATTACCCAATAAAATTAAATGACTCGGTATTTTGATAATATAAAAGGCCGTAAAAAGTCAATTTAAAACTCAGTTTTGTTTTGAAATCTTTTCCCGCGCTTTTTTGCCGTGCTCAATCGAATTATTGAGCACGCACGACAGCCAATCAAAAACGGTGCTATATCAAAGCTATGTTATAAAACTCATTATACAATGTGACGTATGCAGTGTGACATTTACATATCAAACAAATAGCAATATCTCAAGAACGAAGTAAGATATGGGAAAACTGTAGAAGATGTTACTTAACAATATCAAGAGTTCTTTCAAATTAGACAAACTTAATTTTCACTTCATATACACTTTAAAAAGCCTTCCGTGGAAATTTGGTCATCCACGGAGTAGTTTCATCAGGTTTACCATGGGTTTACCCCGCTTGTGACGTCACCAATTTCCTAGTTAATTAGACCCAATATTACAACAAGATGGCGGACAGCACGCTGTCTTTAGTCGAAATATTTCAAAACACAAGAAAGATACAGAAAAATTACAAAAGGTCTTATACCATTTACCACAAAAACATAAAACAATGACTTTTGTACCATGTTTATATATGGGAGGCCCAACTGATTAATAGGTTTGGGATTTGTTGTATTCGATTTACAGCCTACAAATTAAACTAATCAGTATTCTTACCCTGGCATGGTCCTTGGTAAGCCTCCTTAATAACGTTGCCGGATCTCGATAAACACATCATGTCGCATTCATTTTTGTATGTTTTGCCATCTGTTCCACACAGTATTCCAGATTTTTTGCAACGTAATTTGGAACAGTTGAGGCAGATGACATCACCTTGCCTTCGCAAGATACACTTATGCTTTGGCGGACAAGATTTGGACGTACACTTTACTGTGAAGAAAACAATAGCACTGACAATAAGTTTCTCTCTTATTGTTCGTTCAGACATGCAATAGTATTAGAAGAAGAAGAAGAAGAAGAAGAAGAAGAAGAAGAAGAAGAAGAAGAAGAAGAAGAAGAAGAAGAAGAAGAAGAAGAAGAAGAAGAAGAAGAAGAAGAAGAAGAAGAAGAAGAAGAAGAAGAAGAAGAAGAAGAAGAAGAAGAAGAGGAAGAAGAAGAAGAAGAAGAAGAAGAAGAAGAAGAAGAAGAAGAAGAAGAAGAAGAAGAAGAAGAAGAAGAAGAAGAAAAAGAAGAAGGAGGAGGAGGAGGGAGGAGGAGGAGGAGGAGAAGGAGAAGGAGAAGAAGAAGAGGAAGAGGAAGAAGAAGAAGAAGAAGAAGAAGAAGAAGAAGAAGAAGAAGGAGGAGGAGGAGGAGGAGAAGGAGAAGGAGAAGAAGAAGACGAAGAAGCGGAAGCGGAAGAAGAAGAAGAAGAAGAAGAAGAAGAAGAAGAAAAAGAAAAAGAAGGAGGAGGAGGAAAGAAGAAGAAGGAGAAGAAGAAGGAGAAGAAGGAGAAGGAGAAGAAGAAGAAGAAGAAGAAGAAGAAGAAGAAGAAGAAGAAGAAGAAGAAGAAGAAGAAGAACAACAACAACAACAACAACAACAAATAAAGAAAAATGAACAAGAACAAAAACGAGATGAACTAATGCAATTGACTTACACAGCGTAGGAGCAATTGAACTTTGAATGGTACAAGGTACACAATATTTCAAGTGTAATTTTTTATTGGAGGTCAGGATTTTCTCTAAGTCAGTCTTACTACCCCTGAAATAAGACCTGCAGCCATATTTGCAACCGTTGCTTAGTTGTCGAAAACTTTGCAAAATAGAACCAGTACAATTTCTAGTTTGCCAACAATGTACTGCTGAAAGATATAAAAATATAGATCAAAATCAAAAGAGGTCTAAAATTAACCCCTTCATGCGTATCGTTGTTGCCGAACAACTTTATCTTTTTACTTTGTCTAACGCCAGACGATTTTACTCGTCAAGGAGAGAAGTCTCGAAAAGCCACCATGCGTGAAAGGTTTAAATACAGTGAACTCTTAGGGCCTGTTCACATGAGACGAGTTATCTCGGGGGGTAGGGTTATCCCTATCCCCCGAGATAACTCGGTGTTAGTTTATTTCCATGTTAAAAAAGTAAACCGTTCACATGAGACCGAGATAACTCGGGGGATAGGGATAACTCGGTCGGAGCGATAGGGTAACCCTAGCGCCCGAGTTATCCCTACCTCCATGTGAACGCTTTCACCCGAGTTATCTCGGGGGGTAGGGTCAACTTAGGCATGCGTATTTATGCTGTTGCTCGGGATAACTCGGGGTGAAGCGTTCACATGAAGCTAGGGTTATCTCGGGGGTCAGGGACAACTCGGTAGTTGCGTTTTATCATGTGAAATAGGGTCAACTTTAACCCTAGCCCCCGAGTTATCCCTACCGCCCCCGAGATAACCCGGTCTCGTGTTTACCCATTCAGTTGTTATAATCAGCGCGTTGACAACAGATATGCGCAACACTGCTTCGTTGCAAAAGTCGATACAGTTAACTGCCTGCGTATAAAAAAACTGTGGATTAAGAACCTGTATAGACTAGCCGAAATTTGGTAAATTAAACTGATTAAACCCCTTAAAAATTAAGCATGTTGAAAAACAAAGTGATAGCCGAAGTATAGCTGCTTTATAAACGAATATGTATTTAATGAAATAGTCTTATTTATGAGTGAATCTGTAACAGATCACCATTGTCCTTTCCTCGTGAATCATTAATAAATTTGAGAATGATAGATCAACTTTGCATTAACGTGAACTGAAAAAGTTAGCCATAAAGGCTTTCGCTGGGTTTCCAGACTTTTTTTTAGACATTTATTTAAACACACTACTAGTCTTTTCAACTTACAGCTGATTTCCAAAAGAGGTGTGCTACATTAATATTAAGAATTACAAATTGATACTAAACTAATATTAAAATATTTCTATGCTAATTAATTTCTATATATAATAACGAATATTTAGCTAACAATAAATTATAACCTATAAGTAAATAACAACTAATTTCTAAAAACAAAGTTCGAGGAAGAAAGCTTATTGCAAAACGATTCATAAGACACCGAACGTCTTATCTCTTCCGGTATCTGATTCCATATTTGAGCCCCACTATATATAACTAAAACTTTTTTTTAGGAATTCTGTCCTAGGCCTGGGAATAAAAAGCCTAGTCGAAGAACCCCTCAAATTGTAATCACTTACTGTGTTCGAATTTTGAAAAATGTTACACAGTCTTTGAGGGGCTAATTCATTGACCGTTTTGTACATTGAGCCTGGCTTTCATTTGTGCCCTACGTTCATTAAGCGATATCCAACCAAGAGCATCACAAGCCAAAATTGACTGTCCAGATTCATTTTTAAAATTCATAATAAGTCTGGCTGCTCTATTTTGTAGTTTTTGAAGACGTTCACTAAGGCCTTTGCCAAGTGCGTCCCAAACTTCGCAACAGTAATCAAAATGAGGCTGGATTAAAGCATTGTATACCAATACCAAGGTATTTCGATCAACAAATTATTTAAGTTTTTTTATGGCCCCAATGCCTGACGATATTTTATTGGCAATGCATTCAATATGTTTTTCCCACATTAAATGCTCGTCAATCAGAACTCCAAGCACTTTGGCATGTTTTACTCTTTTAATGCTTTTTTAATGCTTTGGCATGTTTCACTCTTTTTATGCTGCATGGACATGGTATTCTATATTTATTCAGCATACACAGTTGAACAAAATCATAAAAGATGGGGGGAAAACACAGAAAAGCTTAGGACGACTAGTATATGCTCGTACATATTTCTTCTCTCAAATTATTTTTTCATGGCATGCAATGGCATGCATGCAATGTCTGGATTGTCTCGCTGTTTTCCTTTGATATTCCTTGAACATTTTATTTATTTCAATTCTCATTAAGTTTTCATTTATATACTTAATTTATATAGAAAGTTACTCAACAGTCGACTCTAATTATCAAGGCCATGTCTACACTATTAAATCCGTTTTCAAACGAAAACGGAGACCTCGTATGGCCGGAAAACGTATCAAAAGTTTCCCGTCCACACTATCGTTTTCGCCGTTTAGTAAAACGCTAAAAAGATCTACAGGGGTATGAATGAATAGTTTCTAGGTGACTGAAACCAAGATAACATAATCGTGACATCATCGTTTTCCAAAAGCTTCGTTTTTGCCGTCCACACTGGTGCAGAAAAACGGCCTCTTCGAATGCCTCCACTCTGGAGAGCGTTTTCGAAACGCTCCGTTTTCGGTCACCGAAGACGCTGGATTAGTGTGGACGAAAGGACTAACCGTATCAAAAAGTCTCCGTTTTCGTTTGAAAAAGGATTAGTGTGGAGTTGGTCTGATTATCAATTCTTGTTATTTCAGGCTCCCAATGCTATATATAAACTCAAATGAATATCTGACTCGTTTTTCAGTTCAGAATTCTAAGCTTTGAAGTTGATGAGGAACTGGGATATTTTTTGTGCGGTCTTGTCTTCCGACATCCTACCCTAAGGGCAAGGCTGGCTGGTTTTGTTTTACTCCGAAATACTAGCGTCTCAAAGAAGCAGTAATTTGCACGACACGAAATCCAAAACTTCTGCTGGTTCATTTGTGTCGCCCTTAAATCTACATGAGTCAAGCAAGCTGCAGAGAATATCGCTTTTCATTGTTATAATCCTATAGACATATAATATCAGACGCAAAGATCAAGAATGGTAAATTATTTAATTCAGTTTAGTTTGGAGGGCTGTGAAGTGGCTGATGACAATGACTGATGACGCAGTGTGGCTTTTGAAAGCGCTTCGCATAAGTTCAAATAAGTCCAACGAATATGACCATCGTATACTAACTAAACACATGCAAAAAACTACACAATCATACTTTCAATCACTATAAACCAACGTACGTATATAAACGCGCAAAAAGACAAACGCACTCGAATACATGCGCACTAACTCTAACCACCGAAAACAGAAAATTTTATGAAAAAAATATCTTACGATGATTGGTATTCTTGATAAGGTTGAAGCATTCGACCAAGTGAAGAGAAATTATGAAGAACAAGCCCCAAGATTTCCACCACATATTGTTGACGTTGAAAACGACCAGATGTACAGCTCTGTAATTATCACTCGGGACCCAACTCACCTTATCCGATTTGAGAAGCGACACTGACTCTGTCACTTTTATAGCTTGTCTGTAAGTGCACAGTTGGACGCATGCTAACAGGCACCCGAAATTGCCTCCTGTTAAGTGGTTAAAACGTCCAGTGACACACTCCCCCACGATGGCCTCGAAAGAAACAACGTCTGTTTTCTAATTTGGTACATCCGTTGAGTTTTCCTTTTAGCATATCAGTGGAAAACAAATACCGCACCTGTATATTTGCGTCACACTATTGTCTGCAGATTGCCCCTTTTCCGATGAGATAACCGCGAGATAAAGAACAATTAAACAACCGTAACAAAAAGCAACTTGCGAACAGCAGTTATTGCCGTCAACCACGCACATGACAAACGCAAATAATAACCACAACTTGAATTAAACCAAATGCTTAATGCTATTTCTTATTTTTAAGCGTGTGGCGTTTCTCAAAGCGACGCGCCTAGAACATGCGCAAGCATTAATTTTGCGCCTAATGAAATATTACTGAAATACCTTGGATCTAATCATGCCCTGCAGCTCAAGAAGCGAAATACCAACAGTGTTTCCTGTATCAATCAGTTTCATTCCTAAGCCCAAACGACTAGCAGTGCAAGTCTGTGGGAAAGGAAGCGGTTTGTTTCGTACGCATGAAGGGTTCGCTTTTTTCGACTGAGAGTAATTGGTTAGCGGTTAAATCGCCGCTTGTTCAGACAGTGCGTTCAGGTTGGAGTCCGGTGGCTCCTTCTAGAATGAGTCTGGAATGGCACCGTTAACTAGAGGGAAAACCTGGTGAGCTAGGTGGGGGGACTTCAAATCGAGTCGTCGAGTCACGCTACGAAATAAGCTAAAGCAGTCAATAATGGTTTGTCCAAATTAGTTTTAGCAGTATAGGTCAAAGAGCAACCCCCTATAGGCGGTGGATGCTGTCACTGCTAGATCACAAAACTATCTTTTAACATACAGACGTTAAATCTATCGAGGCTGTATTATTTTAAAAGTCACAAGTACAAGGTGTTTACCCATTAAATAATAAATACAACTTCAGGGGTCGGTTCATGGCTCATTAAAACCCATTTGTCTTCTTCCAGTAACCCGCCCTGACAGGCAAGAGAGAACTAGATTGAGTGTTAAAATACTCATTAATAATTCATGACGAAAACACAAAAGAAATCAATACCGTAGCAGTGGTTGTAAATCGGATACAGCATCGTCCTGATTTACATAAACTTTAGCTTCGATTTTCTCGGCTAAAACAAACTGTAGCCCCAAAATAGTTGGTGAACTGGATTACTTAGATGCATTTGTATTTTAAGAAAGATACAGCTCGGCTGCTTATGCTGTATCTATTACTTTAAACCACTTTGAATAGGGGATAATGTTTTTTTTCTCTCGGCTGCTTATTAATTACTTGAGTGCATTGGACAGCAATTTGAGATTTACTTTTGGATACTCTCCAGATATTAAAATTATTTAGTCTTTGAACTAGCGACCCTTAACTTATACTTTTAAAACCCTATATTTGCGGTTGTGCATTGTTTGCCTATAACATTCTAATAAGGGTATTTCCTTTATTCTTTAGTTTTGAAGACTTTCTATCATCAAACCCATTGCAAACTATAGTTATGAACCGGTTGTATGATAATCATGGCAATTGTTAAACTCAGGATAGTATCCTGAGTTTGACAATTGCCATGATTATATTTATTATATCTTAAGATGCTAGGACGACGACGGCGATGAAAAAGCAATTCAAATTTTAGTATTAAAAAGAAGTCACGGTTAACAGACTACTGTATTCAATCAGTGAAGCTTGTTTTATAATTTTCAAAGTGTTAAAACGGTTGCAGTGTTTGTGTTAAGGAAATCTCCGACAACATTTCTCATCACCCCACGAATCAACGTCGTCCTGAAGACGTGAAAATGCCCTGAGTGGCGTTGTATACAGAGCGAGGAACGGTGTTCAGATCACTCTTGGGCCTTGAAATTATTCATTATCTTTGTTTTGCAAGAAGAATGCTTTTGTTTGAAGGACGTCGTCCTCGAAGTTGCCGTCGTAGATCTTAAGGTCTATACTTCTTCCTAATTCTTTAGCAATCTGTAGTCTATAGTGGGTTTTATATTAAAACGTTAAGGTCATAATTACTTAGGTCGCTTGTCTGATTTTTAGCCACAGCGCCAGTGCTGTTGTTGGCAGTGTTGCCGTGGCCGTGCTGACTAAGAAGTACAACGAGCAGACTGCATATCATTATCTGTCTCCACGAAACACTCATGGTCTTCGGGAACGGTCTAAATTAAGATAAAAAAGATAACAAGCTAGGCATCGATCAACATCGTAGTATACACGTCTCCTTAGGGTTTTTTTTAATCGTTTTTACTTCTAGATAACCCAGCTTGGTTGACCGTGTGAAAACGGGGCCCTTTTTTCTCGAAAAGAAAACACAGTTGGTATAACATTGGTAAATATTTCCCCCACATGTCAATCGTTATACGCAATATAGGCAATTAATTGGTTTCCTCTATTCCGCTAATGTTCTACTCTTTTCTCCGCGGTATCAATATATCCCTAAAGCTTCTTCGTATCGTCGCGTCATGAAACAGACCGCCTCACTGTGTGGTCCGTAACTTAATTTCTTTTTCTGTCGCCCAGGCTGATCTAATGCTTGCATGGAGCAGCTATTAGTTCAGTCAATAGCTTTTAGCGTGGTTGATTTTTGTCACACATTGACAACAAATTATTTCGACTATGCTCGGTTTTCGGGCTATAATTAATACATCAAACGGAATACGAACGCACCCCAGTTTTGAAAGACAGCTGTGGTTGTTTAGAAACGCGCATGCAGGTTGTAAACTGAAATGCGCAAATTAAAAAAGAGTTTAAAAGTGTCCGGTTGGTGTACTGGCGAAATCCTAAGAAAAAAAGCTTAACGTTTCGAGCAAAAGTCTGATATGCTAAAACTGGCTAAGCTAGCGGCTGCGTAAATATAAACATATGCCACTGTTTCATACTCTATGCGCGCAAACACGAATAAAAAAGCTCAGAATCACACAGATGCCGAGTAAATAAAGGAAAAGTATTCAGCTTTATCAAGTTTTCGCAAGGCAATCATCTTTAGGTTAATGCATGAACAAACATTACGATGGTATTGTATTTTTATAACGAGCGAACAAACTTGTCACGTCTGACTCGTTTGTATACATAATTAAAAGCATAGGGCTTCGAAACTCATCAGTGAAAAACAAAAATCGTCACTATAGGTACAGTAGGAATTGTTTAAATTTTTTCACATCACATCGTATTGCCAATCACATGGGAATCTTAGCTTTATAAGAATGCCAGTAGAAAAAGCGACTTGGCACTGCAATACAAACAATTTGCTATCTGATTGCCGAGAAAAGAATTCCCGCCAGCACTATGCTAAAGCTTAGCTTTCAGCGTCTAATATTGCGGTCGGGCAGGGCATGCACCCATGCATGCGACCTATATTAAACAACTTGCGGTATGTGTGTTTTATGCTGCTGGCAAAATCAATACAAATTCAAGACCGATGTTAGCGCGAGACATGACAGAACATTGCGCGCATGACTCCTTCTGGCATATTTTAACTTTCTTTCATTTCATCGGGTAAAAAAAACACATGAAAAACAGGACGACCCACAATGAAATTAAAATTTCCTTGGCGTTATCTATTTGCGCAAGCCTATGTATACAATTATATTATTTTGTATTCTCACCTGCTAATTATTTCATTCATGTGGATTTGATTATTGAAGTTCTTTTGAGCGTAATAAATCTTTGTATATCTAATCCACCAAGGCTTGGCTCTATTTCAACTATGTAATGTGTATACCCGCGAATGACCAGCTTTGCTCACTACGCCGGCGCGTGCAATTTTGGAAATATTCCATGTCGCGTTTCTTTTTATATCGTGCAGTGTTGATCCTATGGAGAACGTAAACGGAGCTGTGACGCGTTGATCTCGTTCAGTCGTTAAATCCAATCGAAATTGTCGGGGAGCAGAGCATACCATAGGAGGCGCCAAATAACAATAGGGTTATAGGTGTAATAGATAATAGATTAAGCCCCGACTGGCTTTTACTAATGATGGCACGTTACGTCGGTCTCTCACGAACTCTACCGATAACGAATTGAACTGATCTGATGTGCCAACGCGAGGCAAACATTCAATTTAAACCATACCCTTCTGCTTTTTTTGCGACTGTTCTGGCGTCTTCATCTTACCCTAAGATTTTTCACACCCTATATTTGGCGTTAATTTTCAGTGAGAATTTCGTAATTCATATTATTAATCCAATAAATAGCCACTTAGAAGAGTAATGAGTTTAACTTTCAAAAAAATATTTTCCTCATTTAATGTTCGCTGTCTGGTCAGAACGACCAAGGTCGATCAACTTTACACCAGAGAAAACACTGAATGAAATGCAACTAAAATTTAGCTAAATTGATCACATCCCGGATCTACGAGATCACAGTCAAATCTCATGACCAATCCTTACTAAAAATTACACTACTTTTCTGAAATCTTTTCTTCATTTTCTCTGGATTAAACAGTTCGACTATTAGTTTTTCTAGAAGATTCGTTTTGGAACCATTCTGTTTTCTTTGGGAGCTTTTGCACTCCAGACTCGGCAACAGCTAATTAAGCTTATCAAAAAAAGACTTAGTCTACATTTTTTTTGTTTACTATCTTCGAACAGTTCTATTAGTTTTAAAGTTGTTATTCTAGTTTCTACCATATTAATATTAACTCATTCCTGTCCGAGGGCTTCCCCAGAGGTGAATAAAATCGTCTGGCGTTAGCCAGAATAGAATACCAAAGACCCATTCGGACAGGAAAGAGTTAGAGAGATAGTTTTTAATAATGCAATATTGCTGAATAATAATCTTAATCTGAGGACTGTCTGAAATATAACACTGTCTTTAAGATCTGAAAAAGTTGCACGTTAGCCGTTACGTACGTACAGAACCATGCAAATGATCAGAGTTGGAAAAAGTATTCAACCTTCCTCCGGATGGGTTTTTAAGTTTAGATAACCTTCCTCAAAGTATATAGCGAGAATTTTGTGTTTTGCAACGTTCATAAATACTGCGTGACTTTTGCAGTACCTTGGTTTTCTAGGTTTTCCTAGGTAAGCTTTGGCATACTACAATAGCTACTAATAACTGACCGCTGCTGACTGATAGCCTGCCAACTACCCTCGACTGCTGCGAAGATACAGACATCACAGCAGACATCAGCGTACATGTCTCACACATGTAACTGCTGCCACTGCCAGTGCTGCATAATTGTTGGTTAGCCAAAGTTTTGCTGCAAAGCGCATTTCTTCTCGACACCTTGCTTGATTACTTGTAACTTTCTCAGATTACCGAATGTGTTGTTTCACGCGTCTTCACTTTAAACCTTCTAACCGAGGGGCAAATCACTTCAAAAATCTCGTACACTTTGCCGAAAAATCCGTAAATCCAAAAATCCATGAGAATTCTTGAAAATCCATAAAATCCTTTGAAAATCCATAAAATTCCTAGAAAATATTTTGAAATCAACAATTATTTTCATAAGAAATCCGGAAAAAATCCGAAAATCCAATGCGAAAATCCAAGAATTTTTGAAAGTTCAAAAATTTTTCGGAGGGCCGGGTGATTTGCTCCTCGAGGCTAATAATTAAGTTAAAACTATCTAGTTTAAATATGATTGGAAAATTACAAAAGTGATCGAAGTTATAAGTATTATATAAGGAAAACTGGAAAACATATATCGATCTGTAAAGCTAGAATTTGAACCAATATGCATTATCAGGGGCGGATACAGGGGGGTGTGTGACTGGGGTGATTAGGACTACCCCCTTTCCCTGTCCCATCCAATACAGGATTGAGCCCCGCACAGACGACCAAGTTTTCCTTGACAAATTCCTTGGTAACTTTCCTTGCTCGTGTGTACGATGAACACGTTTTTTCAAACAATTTTCCTTGACAAGTTACAATTGCTCGTGTGCACGGTTGGACAAGTTTTCCTTGACGGCAATCGGATCGCGTAATAAGCTTCGGAGATGAGTTGTCAAGTTTTCCTTGACGACTATACACACGAACAAATTTCCTTGTTCAAAAGCTGGCATGACCAGCTTTTGAACAAGGCTCCTTGTCAAGGAAAAACTTGTCAATTTGTGTTGTGCACACGAACAAATAAAACTTGTCAAGGAAAACTTGGTCGTCTGTGCGGGGCTTTATACAGCGATACACTAGCAGCTGTTTATACAAATCACAACAGTCACTCGTGTTGTAAAACGTGCGTAAATTATATTGTATAACAATGCTTATTGATACAAGTCCTTAGCTATGGCCTCTCCTTTGCAATAAGATTGGACATCATGATGCGCTAATATGTTGTAAATTTGAGACCCCAATTTTAAAACAGTAAGAATCACGATTATATAGACGTATTGTATACAATCTCAATCTGAAATCTCAATATACATAGTAATTTTGGAACATAAACTTATAAAACATATCCCCATGAGTCCACGACAATGACGACATGTCCTCCTACATGATGTATGCCTTGTATGTATGGTATAGTCGGTATTCATATATTTGGGTGTTTTGTTTGGTAATTTATATCCTTCAAAACTCTTTCAAATCCCCCTCAAAATGCAGGAAATGCTATTTCAGAGACTCTAAAATTAAAAAAAACAGAATTTTTTTTAAATCGGCCAATTGATCACTCATACTTCAAGAAATCTTTTAATGAAAAAAAAATTGGGGGTCACCAAAGTTTTTTTCGAATTAAATTAGTTTGAAGGGTAATTGGCAGCCATTTTGAAACGTCATTGTTGCCATAACAACAACTGTTGCTATTTATTTGGTAACGAATTGTTTAATCACGTGTTTTGGACTCTCAAACTTGTATTTTCCATTTTTCAAGAAACTGTATGGAGCCACCTTATGTTATATTTATCAAATTCATTAATAATTCACTGACGAAAATTAAAAAGAAATGAATGTTTAATCAGCATCTTTAAATACGGATAAAACATTGATTAATAAAACATCAATGTTTTATCAAAGTTATTAGACACTAGCGGCTCAAATTCAGTTTTTTCTGAGTTTCAAATTCATTTTATCTAACGTTTCTTACAACTCTTAAACAAAGTATTCATCATGTACACTTGGAATTTGATAAGTAAGTTAAAATATTCGCGTCCGATCTTTATGGCCGCTCATATTTTAACAGACTACTTAAAACAAGAGCAGGAGTGTTTTATGAGATTTAAAACCACGAGCCGGGCGCAGCCCGAGTGTTTTAGATCTAATAAAACACGAAATGCGAGTGTTTTGAATGGCTTCAAAAACGATTCGTTATTGGATGTTATATGTCATTGGTATTCTTTATATAAAATTGTATGTTCATTAGTATTCTTTATATAAAATTGTATGTTCATTAATATTCTTTATATAAAATTGTATGTTCATTAGTATTCTTTCTGACGTCAAGAAGTTTTATCAGGTATAAAACCACGGACATGGTACTGATTTCCTTTGTGTTTTCCTCATGAATTATTAATGAGTTTTTGAAAATCTTTTTAATACTTCAAATTCCTCTGTGTTCCATCGTAGTCCATGTATGAGTATACTTTGTTATTTGGACACCTTCTATATTTCAACGAACTAATATATCATACACTAGAATTAATCCGTTTATTATCTGAAGTTTGAAAACACCGAGAAGTGTGTTGAAAAACGAGGCGATAGCAGATTTTTTTTTAACTCACTTCGAGGTGTTTTTAAATCAGATAATAAACAGCTTTCGAGTGTATGGTATTAGCTTCTCAAACAAATCAGTATTTAAATAGAAATTTGAGGTGAAACTTGTCTTAATTTATGGGCGTTTATTACCACATTTCGCAACAACGTCTCGGTAACTGATCTCCATTGTTTCCCTCATGAAGTATTAATGAGTTTGAGAAGCATTTATACCACATTATCAGTATTTTTCTACATAAAACACAGGTACATTGCTGTTATACCATCTGAAATGGTTTTTTATTATATTTTTTTTCTATAAAACCTGTCTTAACTCAGTACCAAAATCATTAAAAAGAACCACAAAGTCTAATTTTGACAGAAAGGGGTTAACACTTTACCAAGCCTGACGACAAAGTCAGATCTCCCAATTACTATGGCCTACGTAATACTGTAATAGGCTTAATTGCCGAGGAAGTTTATGCATTTAAACAAGCCTGACGGGGAATTTTTCTCAGAATATTCTTCTTATCTAAACTCGAGTATCGAAGTTGCTGTAATAAATCATTTCATGACCGTATTGAGTAACAATTTGAACTGTTCGATCTATTTTGCAATTTTTCTAAGCTGATTAGAACATATGTTCGAAAATCTTTTCACACAGGTTATTAAATTAAGTCCTTATTTAAACCCGTTAATTAAGTGTAAGTGCTATTAAATTTGGTTCTTAGAAAATGACGGCGAGTTTATCAAGTAATTTATAATTCGTGAGAAGAAATATTGAAACGAACTTCTGTTTATAAGAGTTAAGTTTTCTTCAGTTTTTGTCAGCTGATTGTCGCTGGGCGAGAAAAAGAGAATAGGGATACATACTTTAAACGACCTCGGACGAACCAAAGCTATATCAGTTTCTAGAATAAGATACAGTCCTTAAAAGTAGCTTTAAGTAATGTATTTTAGCCAATACGTGCCAAGATTCTAGTGAATTATTAGATTTTACTACTGTTATAATATCTATCAGAGCTGTCAGCATAGCAAATATCCCACGGAGTGTGGTCATGCATGTTGTGTCCTGTCGTGCTGTCTGCGCGTGTCTATAGCGGCTAGGATACATGGCAATTATATATTCCATGTTTGAAAACTGTGTATTTGAAATTAGATTCAAGCTGTGATGCGTGGTCGTTTCCGATCCGAACTCCCTGTATGTGCCACCGACAAATATTGGTCAAAAGGAAACAAACACTGTAGGTTAATTCAATGGTTAACCCTTGTGCTGATGCTCGGGTTGTAAGATAAAACTAGACTGTTTACAACATTATTACACTCTAATAATTTATGGCATTGTATAGCATTTCTGAGAAGTAAAGCCTATACAATGACAATAAGCAAGGTGTTATTGTTTATACAATCAATTAAAATTATTATTTACAATTAGTCTATAGAATGGGGTACCATCGGAAACAGGCTCAGGAACCGCAGAAAATCAATTTCTTAATCTCGACAGGCTTTGCAGGGTTTCAACGTGTCAACGGAGCACGTATCGATGCAGACTCGGGTCAAGGCCAACCAGAGCCGGACTAAGACTGTGGGGGGCCAGGGGCCACATTTTTGTGGGGGCCCTTTTCCAATTCCAATCGGTCTTACAAATTACAATATAATAAAATAAAGACACTGAATCACTGGTGTTCACCAAAGAACCCTTTATATATTACGGCTCAGAAATACGTTTTACAAAACACTGAGATACGTCGTGCAAAAAATAACTTTGAACAAACAGAAACGTTAGTAACTTAGTATTAATTGGGTTGTTAAATAAAATACTCCAAAATGTGGGGGGCCCCAAATGTGGGGGGCCCGGGGCCCCGGCCCCGGTGGCCCCGCCCTTAATCCGCCGCTGAGGCCAACACCAGATCAGAGTTGGAAAAAGTATTCAACCTTCCTCCAGATGGGTTTTTAAGTTTAGATAACCTTTCTCAAAATATATAGCGAGAATTTTGTGTTTTGCAACGTTCATAAATACTGCGTGACTTTTACAGTACCTTGTTTTTCTAGGTTTTCCTAGGTGAGCTTTGGCATACTACAATAGCTACTAACTACCCTCGACTGCTGCGAAGATACAGACCGTCACAGCAGACACATGTAACTGCTGCCAGTGCTGCATAATTGTTGGTTAGCCAATGTTTTGATGCAAATCGCATTTCTTCTCGGCACCTTGCTTGATCATGCAATTGTAACTTTTCTCAGATTACCGAATGTGTTGTTTCACGTGTTTTCACTTTAAACCTTCCTCCCTAAAGTAAACCTTCCTCCGGGTGGTACCCGCATACCCGCAGTTTTTTTTCCAACTCTGGCCAACACGTGGTTGTCTGTCTAGAGAAGTAGTGTACCATATATATAGATCTTATTCCAAAATGGCCACCGAATTAGAATTCTTTTATGTGAGCTATCATTTCCTTCAAATTATGAAGCTTAACCACTATTAAAACCACCATCTGATTGGACAACCTTTTAAAACGAAACCTCACCCCCATACCACCCCCCGGTAATCTCGCCGCCCGGAAACCCTAAACCTAGTCACAACCCTCCGGGAAAATGAGCCACCTCTCATACCCCGACCACAACACCCCTCTAGGATTTTTACCTTTATGTGTTCAAGTTTAACATCCCGCTTGTGGGATGGTTTTATTAGATGGTTAAGCTTCATAATTTGAAACCGATGATACCTCTTTATGTGGATATAAATTAGCCCTTATGACCTCGTCTTAAAGTAAAAATTCTTTTGAATTTCACACATGAAAACGAGTTCATAAGGGCTAATTTATATGTATATAAAAGAATTTTAATTGGGCGGCTATTTTTGAATAAGGAGTCTACTGACTATGCCAAGCTTCTTTCAACAGTATGTACTTGAGAAAAGTTTATCCACCTGCCATACCTTAAATAGTGAGGTACAAGAAATATTTCTGTTCTCAATTTCTTTTCTTTTCAAGAAAGTGACGCTTATGATATTTACAAACGATGATCATAATTAGAGTAAAAGAATTTTAATTGGGTGCCAAGCTTCTTTCAACAGTGTGTACTTGAGAAAAGTTTATCCACCTGCCATACCTTAAATAGTGAGGTACATGAAATATCTCTATTATCAATTTCTTTTCTTTTCAAGAACGTGACGCTTATGACATTTACAAACGATGATCATAATTAGAGATGCTTTATTTCCTGTGCTTTTATTACCTCTTGCACGACGACTGATGTGCAATCCAGTGTGGTTTTGTGAGTGAAACTGACTAAGCACAAGAGATTACCTAGGCAGATGAAATGAGTTAACGGTGGTTAACGAAATTGAAAAAACGTGCAGCTGAACTTTCCAAACCACATTGCGTGAGTCATGGTCAAAGTACTTCATTCTTACTATAACTACTCGAGCTCAGGCTTAATCTGATTACGCCGTATGTCGATTGACGATGGTTTACAAGACGGTACAGAACAAAAGGAAACATTATCAAAAGTTTCAGAGCCTTTTTTAAGGATTTGTCAAGTGTGTGTGTGTGTGGGGGGGGGGGGGGGGGGGGGGGGGGGGAGGGGGGGGCATTCATGGAAAGGGACCTTCATGGTTTCTGTTCTTAATTAAATTTCTTCCGACCAAAAGAAAACAAAATGGCTACCACTTTAATTCAGCACCAGTCCCCTAACACGCTCTCTACCCCAGTTTCCCACGCAACTGCCATGTCATTACAAATATTACAGCATATTCTCTCATCTCGAAATGATGATTATCGTCATTTGTGAAATGTCCTAGAATTGACAATAATCATCATTTTTAAAAATGAATTCCCTACCCCCACACAACCAACCTAACCACAACCCCCCTGGAAACCCTAAACCTAACCAAAACCCTCCGGGAAAATGTGCCACGACTCATACCCCGAGCAAAACACCCCTCTAGGATTTTTAGCTTTATGTGTTCAAGTTTAACATCCCGCATGTGGGACAGAAACAAAAAACAAAATGGCTACCACTTTAATTCAGCACCAGTCCCCTAACACGCTCTCTTCCCCAGTTTCCCACGCAACTGCCATGTCATTACAAATATTAAGACAAAACAGGATCCTTAGGCAACCCATGGGGATATTGAGGGGAATTTTTTTTGGGGGGAATCGTCAAATTCCCCTGCTGTAGAATGGGTGCTTACTTTGTGTTTCGCGCACGAATTTGTTATTGTTTGACCCTGACCCTGAAAACACCCTAATCCTAACCCTGATCCCAACCCCAATCCTTCCCCTGATCCTAACCCTGATCCCAACCCCCAATCCTTACCCTAATCCTAACCTCAATCATAACCCTAATCCTAATGCATATTCGTGCGCGAAACACAAAGTAATAACCCGTAGAATGGCCTTGTTGGTCAAAATACCCCTCCCTGGGAAATATCAAGTGCTAAAATATAGTATCAAGGGTTCTTAACAACTTTATTGGATACTTTACAATATATATGAAGATCCAAACGGGAAGAGCGCGAACGGGACTCGAGGACCCATGCGAGGCGCTCCCCCGTAGGAATTAAAAATACATAAATATAAAAAACTAGAAATAAACCAACTACATAAATTCGTGTGTCATTTTATGTGTCAAAAATCCCGTCCCTCGAGCTTGTCAAGAAAGTCAAACTTCCCTGTGTTTGGATATGTCGATCACAGTGCCGGATTTAGGACAGGGCGGACTGGGCGGTCGCCCAGGCCCCCCCCCCACAAAATAATGTTTAAGGGGGGGGGGCCTCCGCCTCCACAAAAAATGTCTTGAAAGTTGAAAAAATAGGTGTTGAAATGAAAATAATCTTGAGAGCCCAAAATATGAGTCTGAAAAACAAGACAAAAGATATATATATGATATATAGAGGGTTGTGTCCCATGTACTATATATACTGAATATTACTTACGTATCTTTAATCCTTTCTTATAATTGTTTAACTTACTCCCGTATCAAATTTACCGTCAACCGTTTACCGTCAACCGTCGTTGCCTTCGCAAGTTAACAAAAAATACAGCAAGATGCGCTTTTTGGCCTAAGGCCATATACCGCATTCTTTTGCAAATTTTATTCATCTACATTATATAACCCCAGTGTCAGTCCAATTACCTACATCTTCTTCAAAAAAATATGACTATGTAACTTAGCATACATTCAGAAATAGAATTGATATATTGTGCTGGTCCGTGACCGCCCAGGGTCCTCCACAGTCCTAAATCCGGCGCTGGTCGATCAGTCAATATCCCGTGGGTTGCCCCCCCTGGGGCTTAACATTCATAACACATGGCTTTCCAAGACTTCTCCCGCGTTGACGAGTAAAATCGTCTGGCGTTAGACAGAGTAAAAAGATAACGTTGTTCGACAACAACGATGCGCATGTCACAAAAAATTCCCGGAAAATCTACATCAACTTGTCCAAGCCGCGCCCACGTGCAGCGATATCTGCAGTCTTTCTAAATTTCCAAGATGGCGGATGACACGAGTGGCAAATGTGGGTTCTTTTTAAAACGAAAAAACAGACATTGCAAGATGATTCCTGGCAAGGGAAAGAAATATTGTGGCGAACATTCTTATCTCTCTGAAGAAAATAACGTATGGATGAGCTATTGGCTTTAATTAATGCGAAAAATCAACTTATATTCCCAGGTTTTGGTCGCACAGTACCACGAAGCAAAATTTAACATTTGTCTAATTTTTTTTATAGAGCTCTTCAGGCCGTAAAAGAATTCCTTGTCCATTAGACACAAACCAGTACGTTTCCCCCCCCAATTATACGCTAAAACAATTCTTAGTTTACAGCCAGTATACGTGTTTGGTTTATTGGTTTGATTTGATTTGGTTTGATTTGGTGTTGTGCTGTTTTTTTTAGTACGGTGTATGAAGACCAGCTTGAAAAACATTTAAAGAAATGTAATGTGAGCAAGAAAAGACAAGTTGTAAGTAATTAAACTATTATTAAGATAGTACAGTACTGTAATTAATAATAATATTAATGATAATGAAATGATAATAATATTGATAATGATGAAGGTAATGATGATGAAGATGATGATGATAATAATGATAATAATAATGATAATGATAAGAATAATAATAGTAATGATAATATTGATAATGATAATAACTACAGGTACTTAATAACTGAGAGTGAGGTCTTTATGGTAAAATATTAAACCGAGGTCTTGCTGTATTGACCGAGCGATAGCGAGGTTAATACGTTCAAGACCGAGGTTTAATATTTTACCGTAAAGACCGAATGGTCAAGGTTATTAAGTAGTTTATTATATGGCACTTTTTATTTCAAAATCAATCTTGTATTTCTTGGTCTTCGCTTCCTTTAACTTCGTCAAAACACCGAACTAGCGTTATTTTCTTCTGTTTCTTTCTCGTCTGGATACTAGAATTTACTTTTATAATGTTCATCGTCGCCTATTTCATCTATTTTCGCCGTTTTTCAGCAATAAAAGTTTCTTATTAGGATTTTTTGTTTGTTTCCAATCGTAGGGCATTAACAATTTTCATAATGCCCGTGGGCATTACGGAGAAATCTCGCCCCATCAGCAACCAATCACAGCATGTGATTTTACCAGAAGTAATCCGTGCCATATAATAATAAATAATAATGATAATAATAATAACGATAATAATAATGATAATGATAATAATAATAATAATAACAATGATAATAATAATAATGATAATAATAATAATCATAGAATAATAATAATGATAATGATGAAAATACTGTACATGTAATAATGATTTTTTTTTCATTATTAATGATAATGTTAATGATAATATAAATAATAATAATTTATTTTGTATAGGAATATTATCAAGCAAATCTTAACAGTGGGTTAGCAAACAAAATGACTTCCAAAGAAAAGGTCAGCATTTAATATAATTATATTATTATGATATTAGTATGTCATTATCATTACTATAACAAATATTTAGTGAAATATGTGTACACAAATGTGGTTCATACATGTACTGTAGATAGGCTGTAAACAGACAGTTTTTTTTGGGGGGATGTGCTTTGGCAGAAGAGGAGTTCATGTACATTATACTGTAATATTTATTATAATATTTTTTAATTAGCTTCCATTGAGGAAGATTCCCAAGGTTGACATTCAGGCCTGTATTGAAAAACTCAATGCTTATTTTAAAGGTGTGTAGCAAACACTTTTGTTAGTATTTTACGCTATATTTTTCATGTCTGGTATCCAACTGAATTGTGCTTTCTACAGAGACCTTACAATTAACCGTTTGACTATGAAGGGAACAGGCCTCGAATTATACTTTTTGCATCCAAAGACAAAAATGTCCTCCGATAATGAGTTTCCATGAGGCTATCCAAGAACATTTTTCTCTCGGCTAGGACAAAACTGTTATCCTATACAGTCAGGAAATGACTAAATCCATGATAAAGAGTGACTAACATTCACATGATATTATATCATTTATGTGCTATAGTATTAGTTAGTAGTGACTGGTATATAGATATAGGACTGTCTTCTTCGCTTGGACATGCAGATCGCTTCACTCTGACACTGAACAATGTCCTCTGTATATTTTAATGTCAATGCACAATCATACCCACCAGTGTTTGAACACGTGTTTAGCACAGTTGTGCCTGCATTTCCGGGCTGATCCCGCAATGGCCACCAAAACATTTACCCACTGATAATTCAATCATTGGCTGAGATAATCTATTGCTGAACATTTTCTTACGATCATACGTTCGATCAATCGGGAAAATTTAAAAACTCCAAACTCCATCGGCAGACAAAAGTGTCCTACATATTATGGGGGGAAAATCCCTATCGGCAGCCAAATGACGATTATCGGAGGACATGTCCTCGATGAAATTCAAGGCTTGGAAGGGAAGCATGGATGGCGAAGAGTTGCCTCTCACCGTTGCGATCCAAAGTTAAGCTCAATTGGATGGGGTTAGTACTAGCATGGGTGACCAGTAAATAAAGTTATAAAAAGTAGTCTAATTTAGTAGGAAACAATGCAGTATAACTGTATATTAAAGAACAGTAATTGTGATAATTATACACAACTTTACAATATGATTAATAATAATATATAATTTACAGGAGATCCAGTGCAAATTAAAACATCTATTTTTATGGAAGATGGTCTCCAAGATGAAATTAATAAAGTTAATGGCAATCTGACTTTAATGAAGCACTTGCAACAACAGGTACAGTATAAACTATAAATTATTATATACAGTATAATAAATTAATGGGTTGTTTTTTTTTGTTTTTTTTGGTCTTTTTTCTCTCTAATGGTCTGTAACCTATTCCTTTTTGAGATGGCTAAAAATATAATATTCTTATGATTTACATGTAACTGTTGTAATTATTATTTTTGTAATTTATTTATTCTTATGTTACATTTTCATTTTCAGTCATCTTTGATAGGAAATTTAAGGGAGTCCAAACTTCTAAGTTCAGATACAGTGTTTATTGAATTTGGTGCAGGGAGAGGTTTGTCATGAAATAATCCATTATTTGTTAATTTAATGGTAGTTTACCGCAGTACTTAGCTATAGACAAGCATAATTACTGTATTGTGTTACCATACACACAGTACAGTGTAGTACAGTACAATTAGTGCAGGTCAATATAGTACAGTACAGCACTGTATAGTGCAGCACAGTACAATATAATGCAATGCAGTATGGTACAATACAGTACAGAATAATGCAGTTTAGTATCAACCAACTGGTGGTCTATTACAAATCCGGCTTTCTGATTGGCTGAGCTACCATGGTCTATTGGTGATAGACCATAGTAGCGTTATCCAATGATAAACCTTCTTATAGCTGGAATACTCCTATTCTGACCAATCAGAAGCCACGGCATATTCACGCCGCAAGCAAAACCTGGAAACTGGGCTAAAAAATCAAACATGGCGTCTGCTAACATTTTTGTATGAGTGAAGAAAACATTGGGTCGAAAGTAATGGAAATATATTCAGTTTGACATTTTCGAATAAGAAAATGAATTCGCTTATGCCTATGGAGTATATCTACACCAAATGTGAAGCAAAGTAGTTACAATCTTGTGTTTTGTGAGCGATTGTTTACCATACGCCATCGAACTGCTCTGCATTATGTATGGGGAGACTTCTGCAAACAAAAAGGTAAAACTATCTGAACATTTAGAATAATGTTTGATAAGACTTCTTTACATTAAAGAAAAGTTGTTTATGGTTGATACTAAAACAATTAGACAACTCGTCCTCGTTTTCTATAAGCAGCTCATAGAAAACTCAGCCTCATTGTCTAATTGTTAAACAGTATGGTATAATACAGCTGTGTAGTATATTGCAATATAATGCAGTGCAGTATATTACAATACAGCACAGTGCAGTGCAGCACAGTATTTTACAATAGTGCAGTACAACATAATACAATACAGTACAGTATAATACAGCACAGTACAATAGAATATAGTACAGTGCAATGCAGTACAATAAACAATACAGTACAATATACCTAATGTTTTTTGTATGTATTTTTTTCTGTAGGTATGTTATCACACTGGGTACAGAAAGCTATGAAAGAGCAGACCAATGTTGAGTTTCTTTTAGTGGACAGGGCAAGTACAAGATACAAGGTATAGTACTGTATACTTTTATTCAGCCTCGGCAATCGCCTCGTTTTTCAACACACTACTCGGTGTTTTCACATCAGATAATAAACTGCTTCTCATGCATGATATATTACTTACTGTACTGTACTGTACTTTTCATTACATTACATTACATTACATTACATTACATTACAATACATTACATTACATTACATTACATTACATTACATTACATTACATTACATTACAATACATTACAATACATTACATTACAATACTACCAGTACAGGTACATGTACATGTGGTCTTATTTTCAATTGAGTTATAATCTTGTCAATACTAGAAGTTACTATCACAAAGGGAAGTGCTGCCTCAAAGCCATGGGAAGCCTAATTTTTTATAAAATTTCAAAAATGAACCCTGGGATTGATTATATAAATTGTAACAGACATACTGTGGTAGTATGTAGACATTTTTTCAATTCTTTTAATTATATTTAAATACAGCAGACTTAAATTACAAATAACTATCACTTAATGTATCTGAATATAATTGGCAAGGCTTTTGACTGCATACACAGTATACTACAAACAATATGACTATGTGTTGATGTTTGGTAAACAAATTTATGATAAATCACTGTCACTCTAAATCATGCTTCTTACTGTGACAAAGCTGTGAGTGGAATCCGGAGTGTCTGCTATGTTATGGCAAAGCAAGCGCCAAACAAATAGGCACTGACTAAATAAATACCAGAAATGGTATGTAACAGATGTTTACAGTATTTGTTGCTCCATTGTTTATATTGTCTAACTTTTATTGGAGTTCTTGTTAGTGCAATACTTTCAAGGAGATCTTTGTGATGTATATTAAGTCATTGCACATGTCCACAACTCCATATATACTGTAATTGTCGTTTGGGAATACACCACTGCAACCACTGTACTTTTCATTACATTACGTTACAATACTACCAGTACAGGTACATGTGGTCTTATTTTCAATTGAGTTATAATATTGTCAATATTATTTAGGCTGACTCTTATCACAAAGGAGAAGAGCAAGGGCCAAGTTTTAACCGGATTCAGATTGACATTGAACACTTGAATCTAAGTAAGACATTAGTTTGCTAACTCTACAGTACATCAATACAGTACATTAAACTGTGCAAGGTTTTGTCAAAGATGAACTGCCCTGGTTCTGTCCAGCTACATAGGAGCACGTCTGTCTGAAATGTTTGTGTTTATGCTAGCATAAGTGGTTATTAAAATAATAAATGTTTTGCTTTATTTGCAGGTAAAGTACCACTTATATCACAAAGTCAGCAAGGAATAACTGGTATCAGCAAACATTTATGTGGTGCTGCTACAGGTATTGTATAAATTTATTCATTCCTTTTTTCTTTCCTTCCTTCTTTCCTTCTTTCTTTTTTCCTTCCTTCCTTCCTTCCTTCCTTCCTTCCTTCCTTCCTTCCTTCCTTCCTTCCTTCCTTCCTTCCTTCCTTCCTTCCTTCCTTCCTTCCTTCCTTCCTTCCTTCCTTCCTTCCTTCCTTCCTTCCTTCCTTCCTTCCTTCCTTCCTTCCTTCCTTCCTTCCTAACTTCCTTCCGTCCTCCCTCCCTCACTCCCTCCCTCCCTCCCTCCCTCCCTCCCTCCCTCCCTCCCTCCCTCCCTCCCTCCCTCCCTCCCTCCCTCCCTCCCTCCCTCCCTCCCTCCCTCCCTCCCTTCCTCCCTCCCTTCCTTCCTTCCTTCCTTCCCTCCTTCATTCATCCCTCCCTCCCTTCGTTCCTTCCTTCCTTCCTTCCCTGACTTTGAAATACATGTAAAGTCGCCGAAACATTACAGTTTCACGATAGTTTTGTCTGGCTTAATTTAATTTCTTGAGTTTTCAGGATGGCATGTATATTTTTCGGAATGTGTTTTATCTTCACACTCAATCACTTAAGCTTTATATAAGGACGTTTAAATCGTCTTTTTATAACACTTCATTTGTTATAGAATAAAACACCAACCGCGAACGATGTTGATTGACGATCACCACTAACAAACGGATTGTTGTTGATTGATAGGCTCTGGTTTCCATATAATCGCCACGTCTATGCGTACACGCGTAAAAATCCCTCAAGTTGTTACAGCATTGTTGCCTGAACAATGCTGTAACAAGTTGTTGACATATGTGAACAACATTGATAAATGAACAACATTGTTCATCATTGTTTCAACAAGTTGTTTCAGCTTGATGAAACAACAACCGTTGTTCACACATGTTGTAACAACCGAAGAATGTGTTGATACATCAACCATGTTCACCATTGCTGTAACATTGTTGTTCATCGTTGTTATTTCGTCATGCTGTTACAACATGTTGTATCATGTGCGAACAACGTTAATGTTGGCTATAAAAATGTGCTGTTGGAACAACTTGTTCATGACTGTTTATCCGAATGATATATCCGTGAACAAGTTGTTCGAACCATAAGTGAACAACTTGTTGACAACATTGTTCACGGCGAGCAGCACAACATTGTTCACGCCTGTTGACAACCGTGAACAAGTTGTGCGTTTTTACGCGTGTAGGCTACGATCGCCCAAAATTGAACTTGGCGATCGCAGCGATCATATGGAAACCACTGACGCAACGATCGCTGCCAGCGATCGCGATCGCCGAGATAGAAAATGTTCTATCTCAGCGATCGTGGCGATCCTTGCGTTATATATGGACAGAGTTGGAAAAAGTATTCAACCTTCCTCCGGATGGGTTTTTAAGTTTAGATAACCTTCCTCAAATATATATAGCGAGAATTTTGTGTTTTGCAACGTTCATAAATACTGCGTGACTTTTGCAGTACCTTGGTTTTCTAGGTTTTCCTAGGTAAGCTTTGGTATACTTATAATAGCTACTAATAACTGACCGCTGCTGACTGATAGCCTGCCAACTACCCTCGACTGCTGCGAAGATACAGACATCACAGCAGACATCAGCGTACATGTCTCACACATGTAACTGCTGCCACTGCCAGTGCTGCATAATTGTTGGTTAGCCAATGTTTTTTTTAAAGAGGGGGTTGACACCTCTAGGGGGGTCCGGGGGTATGCCCCCCGGAAATATTTTGATTTCTGATATCCTGAAATGCTATTTCCTGCATTTTGGGGACAATATTAGGATCAGAAATAGTGATTTTTATTCGCTATATTATACACTAAACACAATTTATATATTATATATAATATAATATACCATATATAATAGGCCAGGGGGTTGCAACCCCCATAACCCCCCTGGATCCGCCACTGCATATGGAAAGAGCGACACGATTGTTGATCGTTGCGATCGCCGAGTTAATTTTTGAGCGATCGTGGAGATCGTAGCGATTATATGGAAACCGGGCTTATTAATGCATGCTGTCTTATTGGAAGTACGGACGTAGCCAGAGGGGGGAGCTGGGGGAGGGAGGCTCCCCCTTTAGATATAAAACAACAGACATGTAACTACAAAACTGATGCAATGTGAATTGTGTCAGGAAATAAACTGTAAACAGTGTATTCAATCTACTGAGTGTATGCATTTTGAGTATCTATGTGACGTTTGCGTGTTTTAAGTATTTTATATGGCGTTTTTTAACCTTTAGAGTCTGTAAAATCTTCCTCCAAAAGCCAGGAAATGGCATTTCAGCGACTCTCGATTTCAAAATTTCCCGGGGGAGCATACCCCCGGACCCCCCTAAAAATTTATTTTGATTTCGGGGCCCCCCTTTCAAAATCCTGACTACGACATTTAGGAATAACGTTTGTAAACGGTGACAAATACAAAAAAAAATAAAGCTAACGTTACCCCTTTCCTGTCTAGACAGGCTCTTGTGATTTTACTTTTGGATAAAAACTAAACGATTTTTCTTGTGAAAGGTTAATTTGCGCAGCACAAGCCTGTCAATGTTAACTTTCACATTTGGTCTGTTGCAGTTCAAATGTGTGACTTTTTTTGAAACTTTTGAAACTAATGAAATTTTTGAAACAATTTAAAATAAATTAAATTTAAAAAAAAAACAGTGATGAATTGTTCAAATAATTTGTCGCTAAATCATAATGACGATAAAAGTCGCTAATTTGTCGGTAAAATAGTTTTAAACCGTAATTTTAGAGATTGGTTGCACCCACTCAGCCAATCCCTATCGAGAATTTCAACGCTCTATATTCCATAGTGTTTTGATTCATCAAGATTAGACATATCAGTGAGCTCTATATAGAGTCCACTGCAAAGATCTTTTGTTTTCTTTTCTCACTCTTGTTCTCACCTTTTCAGCTGGCTGTTTTCATCCTAGCCAGCAAAAGGCGTCTGTTTTCTCAGTCTATTTTCATCCCTAGCTTAATTTACTGTATAATTTCGGACTGCTATACAGTAAATAAAACAACAACAGCACTGCACAACAATGGGAAACCATTAAATGCACGTTTTGTCTGACAAAATAATTTGATAAATAATTTTTTCAAACCTTTTTTCGAGCCTTCGCAGTTCGCTCAAGACGGGCGGCCGTGTAAAAAAAAACATTTTGTGGGAGACTGAATCACGATCGGAAATGGCGGCTGTCGAGGCTCGCGAAATACGGGCTGACCCGTATTAGCTACGCATGCGTAGAACGAATATCTTGCGTGTAAACGACATCAATACACGGCCGACAGGCTGCACACTTTAGCGAGGACACCCCGAGCTCAAAGTCAAACATCTCCGCTCAAAATCGTCGCTCGACCATAATTCTTCCACGAGCACATAGCACGAATGTTGGGCTTGCCATAGAATACGGTTTGTTGACAACTCCTGGAATTTTCGCGATGTACGTAACGAAGCCATTACCCTTCTCAAATTCATCAGTTTCAAATGTCCACAGAACTCACTTGCGCCAGCACGCACGTGGACTGCGAACTGCCCCATGAAAGTGGCCGATTTTCTATGCGATGTCCGATCATGCCCACCTGCAAACCGCGCAGGGGCCTGGAACTTTTTGCCTCACCTATAATCCCTCTAATAATTTACTAGGTTCACTGATGTAACAACTAACAATAGTAAACTCCTGTACAGAAAGAAATAATTTACATTTTGAATTGTATTTCATCTATGTTATAAAATTGTTTATGTTTTTGTAGATCTTGCGTTACGATGTCTACTGCATACGTCTCGGCAAGATGGCTCCATTGACACTGAAGAGAGTTGCACAGTTGATGACAAGACACATGACAATAATAGGTATAGGAAAGTTACGGTATTGAGAGGTTTTCTTGAGAGATTAGTGGGGAGCTTAACACTTTGAAGCCTGAAGACGAGTCTTTAGTATTTTATTCTGGCTAACGCAACGCCAGACGATTTTATTCAGCACAGGGAGAGGTCCAGGCCTCAAAGTGTTAAAACCTATCTCTTTAATACTTTGAAGCCTGACGACGAGTCTTTAGTATTTTATTCTGGCTAACGCCAGAGTATTTTATTCAGCACAGGGAGAGGTCCAGGACTCAAAGGGTTAAATCCTATCTCTTTAACACTTTGAAGCCTGAAGACGAGTCTTTAGTATTTTATTCTGGCTAACGCCAGACGATTTTATTCAGCACAGGGACAGGTTCAGGCCTCGAAGTGTTAAAACCTATCTCTTTAACACTTTGAAGCCTGACGACGAGTCTTTAGTATTTTATTCTGGCTAACACCAGACGATTTTATTCAGCACAGGGAGATGTCCAGGCCTCAAAGGGTTAAAACCTATCTCTTTAACACTTTGAAGCCTGACGACGAGTCTTTAGTATTTTATTCTGGCTAACGCCGGACGATTTTATTCAGCACAGGGAGAAGTCCAGGCCTCAAAGTGTTAAAACCTATCTCTTTAACACTTTGAAGCCTGACGACGAGTCTTTAGCGTTAGACGATTTTATTCAGCTCAGGGAGAGGTCCAGACCCCAAAGTGTTAAAGTGCGTATAAACCCAAATTTTTTATCATCTGAATACGTTCTACATAGAGCAAACAGTTGTTCAGTGAAATATTTTTTTGATTGGAGCTATTCTTCAATGTTTTTTGGCGATTCGCATTTCTAGTATGGTAATGAGATGACGTCTATGTAGGCATTTGGCTTTCTTTCTCTTTTTGGCAAGATAAACTACCTGAGAATTTTTGTGGAAAAACTCATACAATATGGAACATGTTGTTCAAACACACCATTAATGGAGGAACTGGGTCATGTCACTCCTGCAAATAAATATTGTATAGATAATGATGACTACTTTGGCGTCATCTCATTACCATTTTGAAAACAAAAATCTCTATTAAAGCAATAAAGGTTGCTCCAGTCTAAAAAAATATTTCGTTCTTCAACTATTTGCCAAACATAGAACGTATTTAGATGATAAAAAATTTGGGGTTATATGCACTTCAAGCAAATACAACGCGAACGCCAAGGATAACGCCAAGGATAACGTCCTTAATACAATAGAATTTTCCTCGTACAACGAAGAAAATGAATAATGTTTAGTCCGAAGAGTAATCCTAATGCCGTCGCCGTTCTACATACAACGTTATTCAGATCATTTTCACGTCTTCAGGACGACGTTAACTCGTGAAACGGCGAAACCTGTTAGTTGAGTTTGACCTCAAACTATTCGACAAAATCCTTTTAGAACTCTAAAGCTTTTGGATGCCGAAAAACATAAATGTAAATGGATTTAAAATTGGACGTAAATGGATTCGTGGTTTCTGCTAGATACTGAGCTTTAGATTGCCGGGTATTTAGGGTATTGGCAATAAAAATTAAGTTTGTCTCATTTGAAAGAACTCTTCAATTTTATAAGAAGACCTTTTACAATTTTTCCGTATCTGTTTTGGTTTTGGAAATATTTCGACCAAAGACAGCGTGCTGTCCACCATCTTGGAATTATTTTCGATATGCATGTGACATCATAAGCAGGGTAAAGTGAAATTTTTATCTTGCCAACCTTATGACATTATGAGCTAGAAACTCGATTTTGTTGCGCTATTTCCATTTTAAATTGACCCACAACATTTAAAAAGCCTTCCGTGGAAATTTGGCCACCCACGGAGTAGTTTCATCAGGTTTACCCTGCTTATGATGTCACCAATTTCCTAGTTAATTAGACCCAATATTACAACAAGATGGCAGACAGCACGCTGTCTTTGGTCGAAATATTTCAAAACACAAGAAAGATACAGAAATATTACAAAAGGTCTTCTTATACCATTTGACGAGTTCTTTCAAATGGGACAAATTTAATTTTTATTGCCAATACCCTTTAAGCTCCTATTAGCCTAGTTTCTAGGCCTTCCTCGGTTGACACGTTTCGGAAGTGATCCGAACGGACCCGCTGGGGAAGGCCTAGCAAAATTCGTAAACACTTTCACTTTACAACACTTTCACTTTACAGCTCAGTTGTTTATTGAGGAAGAATTGTGATATTATGACGTCCTAAGTATTTCCCGACACTTACTATTTCCATCTGCATAAAATAATACAAGCCTACTCACCTCGGATCGACGAAGGTTCACTGGCCTAGCTTTCTTATCACTAGCTTTCCTTCTGCAACCGCCAAAAGTTGAAGGTTAAACAGTTAAATTTTCATTTCGAGCTCCAATTGGAATATATTCCATAATTTTCTTCTTTCGATCGCCAAGATCTTTGGTAAAATCTTCGCAGACATCCTTTATGCTTTTTATATAATATACTGTCGCTACGCTAGATCCCAGGAACACTCGAAGGGCCAGAACGATTCTGGGCAGGACCTTTTTACGAATGTTGCTAGGCCTTCTCGTTTCCAGCCTCTCCCCAGTCTTCCCAAGAACCCAAACCGACTACGCGGCCAAGCTCATGGCGGAAACGAAAGGCTTGGAAACTAGGCTAAGCTCCCATAATGTTTTTAGAGTTGAAAACTGTATTGAAAACCTTTTTTTTTTGTTATTTCCCATTTTTAGAGCGAATAAAAGAATCAAGCTAGACAATGATCGTGTTCAGGGTCTTTTGTTCGCCTTGTGTTGTCATCATTGTTGTTCTTGGGCAAGCTATGTTGGCAAGGAGTTCTTAGAAAAACTTGGCTTTACACCTTATTATTTCCACATACTTTGCTGTCTTAGCAGTTGGGCGACCTGTGGCAGTCGGAAAGAGCTTTCTAAAACCACAGAGACAGAGAATGAAGGAAGCCAAAGTGAAGGAGAAAAAGAAATGGATGAAACAGAACAAGAAGAGTCTGCTGAAAATGTTGAGTTGTCTTCACAGTCAAGTGGAGTGATTGAAGAACATGATGAAATGATCGATGAGGGAAGTTGCATAAAGTAAGTTCTTTTCTGCCGTTTTTTTGTGGCTACCGCTGACCTACCTGGTTGATGTGTATCCGGTAATAAGTTTGTCAAATATATACACCAATAGAGAAAACCCAACCTAACTTTCTACTATGTATCCATCACTACCCAGTATTATCCACCACTATCCATCACTATCCATCATTATACATCACTACCCATCATCCATTACTACCCATCATTATCCACAACTACCCATCATTATCCATTACTACCCATCATTATCCTTTACTACCCATCATTATCCACAACTACCCATCATCCATCAATACTCATCATTATCTATCACTACCCATCAGTATCAATCACTACTCATCATTATCTATCACTAACCCATCATTATCCATCACTATCCATCATCCATTACTACCCATCAGTATCCATTACTACCCATCATTATACCCGTGATTATCCATTCCCATACCCGTGATTATCCATTACTACCCATCATTATCCATCATTACTCATCATCCATCACTATACCCGTGATTATCCATTACTACCCATCATTCATTACCACCCATCATCCATCACTACCCATCATTATCCATCACTATACCCATGATTATCCATCACTACCCATCATTATCCATCACTATACCCATGATTATCCATTACTACCCATCATTATCCATTGCCACACATCATCCATCACTACCCATCATTATCCATCACTATACCCGTGATTATCCATTACTACCCATCATCCATTACCACACATCATCCATCACTACACATCATTATCCTTTACCACCCATCATCCATCACTATACCCATCATTATCCATTACCACCCATCATTGTCCATTACTACCCATCGTTATCCATTACTACCCATCATTATCAATCATTGATAAGTTGTACGTTAACATGTAGTGCATGTGGTACGTTTGTGAGCTTGGTGTAATGGAACAGACGTTTGGTGGACGTTCGTCAAACTCAATTACTCAGAAAAGATTTTTGAGGCTTTCTGGGGGCTCAGAAATCTTTTCTGGAGTAATTGAGCTTGATGAACGTCCACGAACCGTCTATTATCCGTCACTACTCATCATTATCCATCACTATCCATCACTATATACATCAATTCATATGAATATTCACTAGCTATTACTCGTGTCACTTAAACCATCACTAGCTATCACTAGCTACGTGAGAGTTGTAAAGACCAAACGTTATGACGTCGAAAGTTGTTTTTAAATAAGAGAGTTCCCTGCAAGCTTATTTTTTTAAATTTCATATATCCTTTAAACACATATACATCAGGAAAAGATAATACTTTGATAACAATTGTTTCGTCACTTTAGCAATAACATCATCAAAGTGACACAGCTAGTAGTTTACACAATACTTTCGGCTTGACTTAGCCGTAGGTGATTTCAGAAATAGATATTAAGAAAATCTGAGAGATTAATTATAATGACTGAGCTCAAAAATACAGGAAATGATAAAAACAGAGAGGTGTCAGAACAATAAGAAATCAAAACAAGGGTTTATTTTACGCCACGATTTGCCGCAGGGTAGATAAATCCTCGAACGAAAAAGGATTTCTCGATTTCTTTGGTATCTTCGCGTTTGATGTGGCTTTTTAAAGTGCTTATAAACCCAAATATGATATTACTGCATATGGATTCTATTTAATGTGTATAGTTGAATGCCAAAATATTTTTTGATTTGAACTTTTATTTGTTGTTATATTGAGGTTTGTATTTCCAAAATGGTAATGAGGATGACGTCTATATGTAGGCATAATTTGCATACGCAGTGTTCCGTTAAGCCCCAATCAAACGAGAACGCAAGTTGGCAGTCACGCTATCTCAGCCAGCCGCTCTGAATAGTTTCCCGAAAATATCATGTACCGTGACAAAGTTAAAACTTGTTTAAAACACTCATGAAACCTTTATTTTGTTAATTTGGGTGTTCGAACGACCGCCACAGAAATTCTGACTGCCAACTTGCGATGACTTGCGTTCTCGTTTGATTGGGGCTTTACAGCAGAAACATTACCCAATTCACATGTTAATGGAATACTTGAATAGTATATTCTGTATTTTATCATTTTTTTCATTAAAATCTTCAAGCAGTTTATCATGAGAAAAAGAAAAAAACACGCACAAATGCCTACATTGACGTCATCCTCATTACCATTTTGGAAATACAAACCTCAATATAACAACAAATAGAAGTTTAAGTCAGAAAATATTTTGGTATTCAACTATTCACGTTACATAGAATCCATATCAGTAATATCTTATTTGAGTTTATAGGCACTTTAAAGAATTACTGTAATTGCTACGTGTTGTTTAGATCACAAGATTAAACTATTAGCTTGTTCTAAGACTGTAGGAATATAAACCGTTTAAGGCCAAACAGATCGAGTTTCGAGAATTCAACACCAATGCAGTCCGACTGAGGAAGGAAGGAAGGTTTACTTTAAGTGAGGAAGGTTTAAAGTGAAAACACGTGAAACAACACATTCGGTAATCTGAGAAAGTTACAATTGATCAAGCAAGGTGTCGAGAAGAAATGCGATTTGCAGCAAAACATTGGCTAACCAACAATTATGCAGCACTGGCAGTGGCAGCAGTTGCATGTGTGAGACATGTACGCTGATGTCTGCTGTGATGTCTGTATCTTCGCAGCAGTCGAGGGTAGTTGGCAGGCTATCAGTCAGCAGCGGTCAGTTATTAGTGGCTATTGTAGTATGCCAAAGCTTACCTAGGAAAACCTAGAAAACCAAGGTACTGTAAATGTCACGCAGTATTTATGAACGTTGCAAAACACAAAATTCTCGCTATATATTTGAGGGAGGTTATCTAAACTTAAAAACCCATCCGGAGGAAGGTTGAATACTTTTTCCAACTCTGCTAGTGCTCTGACCACTGAGCAAAATGGAGGCTGTTGGATTTGGTCTTGTAATACTCATTAATAATTCATGAAGAAAACACACACACACAAAAAAAGGAATGTTTAATCAGTGGTTGTATATCTGATACAGAATCCTGATGATTTCCATAAACTTTTCGTTCGATTTTCTCACCAAAAATTATTCCTATCTTTAAAGTGCACATGAAACAAAAATTAAGTTTGTCTTATTTGAAAGAACACTGAAAATGATAGAGTAACATCTTTTGCAGTTTTTCGTTTCCTTGCTTTGTTCTTGAGATATTTCAGTTTGTTTGAAATGTAAATTAAACAACTTGACGTCACATGTGCATAATGAGTTATCAGAGAAGGTTAAATATCTTTGCTATTATCAAACCAAACTTAATTCGAAGCAAGCGTGTGCGTGTGCTTCTCTCACAACGCCAAACATGTAGAATTTTCAAGTGATTATATTTGGTAATAGCAAAGATATATAACCTTCTCTGGATAAAGGTAAGGACTGGGTGGCTAATCATCCTTACTTGCAGCCAGTGGCTGAATTGCGAAGGACGCAGATCGTGGCCGTGTCGAGGCGTATCAAAGGCGCTCGAAGCAGCCACCAACGACACAGTTCAGACCACGGATCACAGCTAAGATGTTAGGTGTTGATTTTATGGAGGGAGGAAAACCGGAGAACCTGGCGAAAAACCTTCGAAGCACAGGAGAGATCAACTACAACTCTACTCACATGAGTCCAAGCCCGACAACGGGGTCATTCCCGAGCGGTCACCCATCCAAGTACTAACCCCGTCTAACCGGGCTTAACTTTTTGGTGAGAGGCATGATAACTCATTACACACATGTGACGTCAAGTTGTTTAATTTACCTTTCAAACAAACTGAAATATCTCAAGAACGAAGCAAGGAAACGAAAAACTGAAAAAGATGTTACTCTGTCATTTTAAGTGTTCTTTCAAATAAGACAAACTTAATTTTCGTTTCATAGCAAGCGTTCACATCCATTCGTATCACAAGTACTTTGTATATCCACAACACTAATATTTTAGGTAGTACCTAAATATGTATATTCCTACGCTCGAAATTTTACTCTACGTCAAATTTCTATAACTTATAACTTTTGTCACCAGACATTAATTGTTGTGAACAATTGCAGTATATTAAATTTATTACGGAATTTTATCCCGACAAACAAAACTCGTAAGGAACTTTAGAAATGATTTAGTTTCTATGATTGAAGTATTGCATACGATAATCGCTAAAGCCGATCACTGGTCGGCATTGGTCTTTGAAGAAACGTTTGAGATTTGCCGACACAAATATCTTAGCTTTATTTAACCATGGAACAAAAGCATTCTAAAAACAACGATTTTTTTTTATTAATAGTTCTCAGGTAATTGTTTTCTGTGTCAACAAAGACCACCCTTGCATGCACCGTGTGATTTGGTATACTGTAGTTATTCTGACCATGACTAAAACTGGTCATTGCATGCAGGTTCGATCCCTCAGAAACATTTTCTGAGTAATTGAGCTTGACGAACGTCCACCAAACGTCTATTGCATTACACCAAGCTCACAAACGTACCACATGCACTACATGTATACTTAAAATACTCATTAATAATTCATGACGAAAACACAAAAGAAATCAATACCGTAGCAGTGGTTGTAAATTGGATACAGCATCGTCCTGATTTACATAAACTTTAGCTTCGATTTTCTCGGCTAAAACAGACCGTATCCCCAAAATAGTTGGTGACTGGATTACTTAGATGCATTTGTATTTTAAGAAAGGTACAGCATTCGCATCCGAACTGGATTTACTACGGCTCGCTTGCAGCTCGCCTTGTAGATACAGCTCGGCTGCTCATGCTGTATCTACGTACAGCTTATCATATCACTTTAACTACATCTCATATGCAAACGCTACCACTTAGGAGCACATATGACTACGAATTTGCAACCTTAGCTCTCCATTTGAGCCTCAGTGGCTCAATGGTTAGAGCGTCTAACTGGTCATTAGAAGGTTGCAGGTTCGAACCCTGTCTGGGGCTCAGAAATCTTTTCTGAGTAATTGAGCTTGGCGAACGTCCACCAAACGTCTGTTCCATTACACCAAGCTCACAAACGTACCACATGCACTACATGTATACGTACAATATATCATATCACTTTAACAATATCTCATGTGGAAACGCTACCACTATGTGCCTAAGCACATATGACTATGAATTTGCAATCTTAGCTCTCCATCTGAGCCTCAGTACAGTAGCTCAATGGTTAGAGCGTCTAACTGGCCATTAGAATTCTGGTTGCAGGTTACTCCGATTTGGGCTCAGGCTTCAAAGTGTTAAAGAGATAGGTTTTAACACTTTGAGGCCTGGACCTCTCCCTGTGCTGAATAAAATCGTCTGGCGTTAGCCAGAATAAAATACTAAAAGACTCGTCGTCAGGCTTCAAAGTGTTAAAGAGATAGGTTTTAACACTTTGAGGCCTGGACCTCTCCCTGTGCTGAATAAAATCGTCTGGCGTTAGCCAGAATAAAATACTAAAGACTCGTCGTCAGGCTTCAAAGTGTTAAAGATATAGGTTTTAACACTTTGAGGCCAGGACCTCTCCCTGTGCTGAATAAAATCGTCTGGCGTTAGCCAGAAGAAAATACTAAAGACTCGTCGTCAAGCTTCAAAGTGTTAATTATATTAACGTACACGATAGTGAAACACCACTGACAAAATATATCGTTAAGATCTTGATGTTTTTGCAACTGGAAATCTTGTTAAATTTCGAATGCAGATGTCGAAGGCGATAATGACGTTGTAAATTTGGCATCTTTTCAGAATTACAAGGCGAGCTACAAGCGAGCCGTAGTAAATCAGATACAGATCGGCTGCGAATGCTTTATCGTACTTATCAAATGGACGCATCTAAATAGCCATGTTTTCAAACTATTTTTCAAGTTGGAGTGATTTTAGCTAAGTAAATTGAGGAAAACGTTTATGTAAATCAGGACGAATCTGTATGCGATTTACAGATATTGATTAAACATTCATTTCTTTTGAATTTTCTTCATGAAATTTTAATGAATTGATAAATATTTTTAATGTTTTCTTAGGGCACTGGGTTTATCTAAAAGTGAGAGTGAAGAGATTGGTCGTCAAAGTAAACATCTTCTTGACGCTGGTCGAGTTTGGTACTTAAAGAAATCTGCTTTGGATGCCTCACTGGTGTACTATATTGATCGTTCAGTCTCGCTGGAGAATGTCGCATTACTTGCTTGGAACACCTCTATATCGCGCAGCTGACAACGAAAAGTGAGTTCAATATTATCTTTAGTTCCTACTAGATTGCTCGATGATATCAGATCTTTTTTCTGCTCTCTTTGTTATGATTGGTCAGAATTATTTATATTTGAACAACTGATCTATACCTATGTTCTCAGGATTTTGGGTGAAGGAAAATTCGAGTGTAGAATATATACATTTTAAGACCAAACCTGGACCAGTTGCGAAAAATGCAACTACACAGGCCTTCCGACAGGAATTGAACCCACGACCTTGCGATTCTAGTGCAATGCACTGAGCCACGGAGGGCGTTGCCGAGAGCTTGATCGAGAGTTCTGTATATATAATAAGGTGGTAATGCCAGGAGAGAATTGGGTATATTAGAAGTAATATTGGGCATTTCACTCGATTACATAGCGTGTTCTCAGGATTTTGGGTGAAGGAAAATTCGAGTGTAGAATCTACACCCAAAATCCTTAGAACATGATTTTATACAGTCCGGTTCAATATACCGTTTGGTATTGTTTTATATAACTTTGATGTGTAAATGATATTTACAAAAAAAAGAGGTTTAACTGGACCACTGTTCGTCGTGTTCTTAATTTACACTATGTTAAGGTAGAAATGATAGATTAAATTGAAAACTAAAAATGAAACTGGGAACAACATCCGGGCCACTTTGTCTATCTTTTGTGATGTATTTATCGTGGTACTCGTCCCAGTCCCCGCCACGGACTTCACACTTGGATGAATTGTCATCCGTCGGTCGTCTAGAGAATCCCAAGTCCAGTTCTCCTAAAACAAACAAACAAACATATATAGGCAGACAGACAAACATAGACAGACAGACAGACAGACAAACATATATAGACAGACAGACAGACAAACAGACAGACAGACATATATAGACAGACAGACAAACAGACAGACAAACATATATAGACAGACAGACAGACGGACAGACAGACAAACATATATAGACAGACAGACAGACAGACAGACAGACAGACAGACAGACAGACAGACAGACAGACAGACAGACAGACAGACAGACAGACAGACAGACAGACAGACAGACAGACAGACAGACAGACAGACAGACAGACAGACAGACAGACAGACAGACAGACAGACAGACAGACAGACAGACAGACAGACAGACAGACAGACCGACCGACAGACAGACAGACAGACAGACAGACAGACAGACAGACAGACATATATATATATATATATATATATATATAGACATGTTTGTCATATATATGCAGACATACAGACAGACAGACAGACAAACAAACAAACAAACAAACAAACAAACAAACAAACAAACAAACAAACAAACAAACAAACAAACAAACAAACAAACAAGATTTATGAGTATAGATATCTATATTTTATTGGTGGGATTAAGAATGTATCGAATATCCTTGATAACCATAGCTTTCGTTGGCATAGCAGGCGAGAACTTGCGGAACATTCGCAATAATTTAATTTCCTTCCTTAGCCATGGTAGTCAAGAACCTTTTGTACATCTGTGGCAGCCTTACCTATGGTAGCCATACCTATGTATGGTCCATCTTTAAGAGCCTTCTTACTTATGGTCAATAATCTATGGTGCAGCTTTTTTTAATTATGGTAGTAACTACAACCTGTGGTACATCGATGATAGTCTCAGCTATTTTTAACCATGTGGTGTTCAGAAATCTATGGTACTGTACATTTATGGTAAGCTTGACTCTTTCTTATCTGTATGGTATTCAGGCACCTACAGTACATATATGGTACACTTCACTTCTCCAAACTATGGTCAACAGAAACTTACGTACCTTTCGTGTGCGTAAAACAAAAAGAGACTGGGAACTTATTCTCGGGTCCAGGACTTTGGCAGTGGTATTCGCTTGCTTTTTTTGAAGTTTATAAACCACCAATGACTCTATAATGGACGCCATGAGGAAGGCAAGGCAGAAATTGAAGTAGTAATCGATGTACTTGGAGTACGAGACCTATGGAAAAAATGTTGAACCAAATCAACTCCGCAACAATCAGCAAGCTTTCTATGTATAACTGGAATAATATCCGCTAAGCATCGACCGAGCAAAAATTTGAAGCCAAAAATGGCGGACATGTAGGACTGAAGTACTTACAATTTCAGTACGCGTAGAGGACTGAAATGTCATTGTCCGCCATGTTTGGCTTCAATCGACGAACCAAAGAACTGGCAAGAATCTCGTTTCCATGGAACGCGCTACTGTTACGGACCGCCGGTTCTAAAGAGCTTGGCAGACTAGTTCCTAGTCCTCTTTTCTCTCGAACGTATTTTGGTGAAGTCACAGAATAGGGATCGAGCGAGAGGACTAGCGGAAAGTGTTCATCTTTATATATCATGAATCCTGCTGGAGCTCGGATTATTTAATCTTTATGAACGAGGGCACTTAAACAAACTTCTTCTTGAGAGCAGACGGCAAACGAGTAGGTTTCTTTGTTTTACATTACGTTAAAAGGTTGTTACATACGAGGCTTTATAAAGTAGTGTTCTGCGTAGGAAGTGATTGTGTTGAAGCACATTTATACAAATCGAAATATGCTATTTTAACGTTTCGGCAGTAGACCAACCTTGCTATATGATGTTATAAAGAATTGTGCAGACCGACGTGAGTGTTATCTGCCTTGAAGGACGCAGATCAACGTGGCCGTGTCGAGGCATATTAAAGGCGCTCCAGGCAGCCGCCATACGACGCAGTTCAGACAACGGATGACAGCTAAGATGGTAGGTGTTGATTTTACGGAGGGAGGGAAACCGGAGAACCGGCGGAAAACCCCCGAAGCACAGGAGAGATCAACTACAACTCCACCCAAGCGGTCACCCATCCAAGTACTAACCCCGTCTAACCGGGCTTAACGTTTTGCGAGAGGCAGCGCGCTAACAATAAAGGACGATAAAGGACTGGGGGCTAATCATCCTTACTTGCAGCCAGTGGCTGAAGTGCGAAGGACGCAGATCAACGTGGCCGTGTCGAGGCATATTAAAGGCGCTCCAGGCAGCCGCCAACGACACAGTTCAGACCACGGATCACAGCTAAGATGTTAGGTGTTGATTTTATGGAGGGAGGAAAACCGGAGAACCCGGCGAAAAACCCTCGAAGCACAGGAGAGATCAACTACAACTCTACTCACATGAGTTCCAAGCTCGACAACGGGGTCATTCCCAAGCGGTCGCCCATCCAAGTACTAACCCCGTCTAACCTGGCTTAATTTTTGGCGAGAGACAGCGCGCTAACAGCACACGCCACCCGTGCTGCCCATTACTTTGCTGCCTATTACCTTACTTCCTATTACCTTTGGCATGTTCGTGTTAAGCGCTCCTTGGAGAAGAACAATAGTCAGGACCAGTGTGACACCAATTGATATTCTATCTCCAACGTAATCCCCTTCGATCCAGAAACAAACCCAACTTAATAGAACTATATAGGAACATGGCAGGTACTGTTGAAGAATATAATGACCAATATCTCGTTTAAAACTCACACCTACCACTAAGTACGCGTAGTTTCCTGCATGCAACAAAAAAGAAAAAGGCTGTTTGAGTAATGGATACAACACGAGAGAACGAACTGTTTAGGATTTACAAGTCAAACCAGAGGCAAGATGTTTTGCTTAGAATGGGAGCGCTTCTAAATAAGTAAATCACCATGTTTAGCGATTATTTCGGATATTTAGGCTATTTTAACCCAGTAAATTGAAAGCTATTTGTTTGTCATGAATTATTGATAAATTATGTCATGAATTATTAATAAATTATGTCATTAATTATTAATAAATTATGTCATTAATTATTAATAAATTATGTCATTAATTATTAATAAATTATGTCATTAATTATTAATAAATTATGTCATTAATTATTAATAAATTATGTCGTTAATTATTAATAAATTATGCCATTAATTATTAATAAATTATGTCGTTAATTATTAATAAATTATGTCATTAATTATTAATAAATTATGTCTTGAATTTTTAATAAATTATGTCATGAATTATTAATAAATTATGTCATTAATTATTAATAAATTATGTCATTAACTATTAATAAATTAGAGCCATTTTCGCTGACCTCCCGACGTGGCGGCAAAATGTCCTGGGTACGAGTTGTTTACCTCCTACTCCGTAGTTAACGACTTCTTTTGTTGTTTCTACTCCAGAGATAGTGTATCTAGCCAGTTTAACACTTGGACTGATATGAACGAATGGACTGCCTCCCCATGATAACCAGTTCATGTTGACTTCTTCCGTAGTAAATTTAACTATTATATGAAACGAGACAAGAAATGTGAGTCACATTGCAGGCGAACGTTACCGTTATATGTAATTCAGTCATCTCATCCTTTTACTGAAATAAAAGTAGCGTGCTGCGTAGGCAGTGTAGAAACAACAATCGAAATATAGTAAGGTTAGATATACTGCCGAAACAGAGAACGTAGGAATCTAACGTTTCGAGCGAAGGCCCTTCGTCAGAGAGATACGTGACGAAGGGCCTTCGCTCGAAACGTTAGATTCCTACGTTCTCTGTTTCGGCAGTATATCATCCTTTTACTCATTTTCTGTTTTCTTGACTACACTGTTCTCTTAGATGTTTTTATTTTAACACTTTGAGGCCTGGACCTCTCCCTGTGCTGAATAAAATCGTCTGGCGTTAGCCAGAATAAAATACTAAAGACTCGTCGTCAGGCTTCAAAGTGTTAGAGAGATAGGTTTTAACACTTTGAGGCCTGGACCTCTCCCTGTGCTGAATAAAATCGTCTGGCGTTAGCCAGAATAAAATACTAAAGACTCGTCGTCAGGCTTCAAAGTATTAATAAATGTTATACGGACTTACAGCTTCCAAATTTTACGTGACATTTTTGTTCATCTACTGGAAATCGATAGAGCACCATGAAACAACTGACCTTGGCTGTAATTCTGAAAAAGAGGAAAGGAAAGAAAAGAATTAAAACGAAAGGAAAGCCTCTCCAAAGAAAGGAAAGGAAAGGAAACCGATGGAATAGAATGGAAGGAAAAGCTAAACAAAGGAGAAGAAAATTAAAAGGAAATTGCAACTTTTTAGTATAGTTCAGCAATTTATGTTGAGTAGTAATTGCTTCTCCCTAGCTATTAGCTTTAAGCCAATAGTTCTTTTAGTTTTTGTCTGTGTTAGGGAATGTAAGTTTTATATTGATGCGAATTCCCTAGATTAAAGGGTATTGGCAATAAAAATTAAGTTTGTCTCATTTGAAAGACCTCGTCAAATGGTATAAGAAGACCTTTTGTAATTTTTCTGTATCTTTCTTGTGTTTTGTAATATTTCGACCAAAGACAGCGTGCTGTCCGCCATCTTGTTGTAATATTGGGTCTAATTAACTAGGAAATTAGTGACGTCACAAGCAGGGTAAACCTGATGAAACTACTCCGTGGGTGACCAAATTTCCACGGAAGCCTTTTTAAATGTTGTGGGTCAATTTAAAATGGAAATAGCGCAACAAAATCGAGTTTCTAGCTCATAATGTCATAAGGTTGGCAAGATAAAAATTTCACTTTACCCTGCTTATGATGTCACAGACATGCATATCGAAAATAATTCCAAGATGGTGGACAGCAGGCTGTCTTTGGTCCAAATATTTCCAAATCCAAAACAGATACGGAAAAATTGTAAAAGGTCTTCTTATACCATTTGACGAGTTCTTTCAAATGAGACAAACTTAATATTTATTGCCAATACCCTTTAACCTGAATGTCAGGCCTTTATTGGAAAGGCGAGAACACAACCTCGTTCCCAGGGCCCTTTTTGACATTAGGAGGGCGGGAAAAGGGCCTGGCATCGGCTGGTGGACTCTGCATTTTCATTGGTTGATTATTTTTCTTAAACATTCCTCAGGAAACGTAATTCTTGATAGTTTTGTGCCAGTTATGATCAAATAGCTTCAACGGGACCAATAACCGCCATTACTCCGAATGATTTTGCATACTAAATTAAATTGCTAATCTATTACACCCCAGTATTTCTGGGTGCTGTGACCAACCGATGCCAGGGCCCTTTTCCCGCCCTCCCAATTTCAAAAAGGCCCTGGGAACGAGGCTGGCGAGAACAAATAAAGGCTTGTCATTCAGGTTATCCCTAGATAAACATTTAGCTTTTGAGATAAACATAAGGCACAATATTACTAGTATTAAAGAAAAAATGAGCGTTTGTCTTTCTCTTACGATGAACGTTGCTCACCTCACGCTGTAAAAGAGAGTTCCATTTGGCCACAATCGTAGAATTTCATTTTTCTTCGTAACGAAGTGAAAGGAAGCTTGTTTGCTATTTTCCAGAAACATATCGGCTGTCCAAACCTGTTCTGGAGGGTCAACAATTATGTATTTCTTGAAATGTGAAGCGTTATGTAGATGAGTGTAGTTCAGACGTTTGTCTATCCAGGTTTGACGTAGATATATGTCCATTTCAAACTCCTTTAAATGTTGTGAATATTAAGTCGCACACACATACTGCATCATACTGCACCACACAGTAACATACCCTATGATTCCATAGCACACTACACTAGCATAGCATATACAGTATACCACAACATAACACTGTACCACACCATGCCAAACCACACCATGCCAAACCACACCATACCATACCATACCATACCACACCATTCCACACCATACCACACCATACCACACCATACCACATCATATCATACCATACCACACCATACCATACCATACCACATCATTCCATACCATGCCATACCACACCATATACCATACCACATCATACCACATCATACCATACCACACCATACCAGACCACACCATACCACACCATACCATACCACACCACTTCATACCCCACCATACCACACCATACCACACCACATCACACCATACCACATCACACCATACCACACCACTTCATACCCCACCATACCATACCACACCATACCACACCACACCACACCATACCACACCACACCATACCACACCATACCACACCATACCATACCATACCACACCATACCACACTATACCACATCACACCATACCACACCACACCATACCATACCATATCATTTACCACACCATACCACATCACACCACATCACACCATACCATACCATACCACACCATACCACACCATACCATACCACACCATACCATACCACACCATACCATACCATACCATACCATACCATACCACACCATACCACACTATACCATACCACATCACTCCATACCACACCATACCACACCATACCACACTATACCATACCACATCACACCATACCATACCACACCATTCCATGCCATACCATACCATATCATTTACCACACCATACCATACCACACCATACCATACCATATTATATTATACCATACCACACCATACCATAGATGTAGTCCATTATCCAACATACCATATTTTCTTCATCCAAACTTGACAATGTGTTGAAATAAACATTGACACCAATATCCAAAGCTTTTTCTGTCAAAAATGAAGTTTTACGAATTTGTATTTAATACTAGAAATAAGTGAGTTGTGGTATATAAATAAAGGAAATAGATAGATTCCGTACTGTCTTCGTCAGGACGAATTCTTTTGTCATAGTGTTGTTGCTGAAGAAGAGCTCCCAGAATTGATGAAGTGCTTGATGTTGACGAACTAAACATTTTATAAAGTAAATTGTTTGAACCTTAGAGTATTCACGTGTTTGTGAAAGTTGCTCGTTTAGGTTAGTGTAGTCTAGAGGAAGACTGTTGTTGTTGTTGTTGTTGTTGTTGTTGTCTTTGTCGTGGTTGGTGGTAGTTGTGTTGTTGGTGGTAGTTGTGTTGGTGGTAGTTGTGTTGGTGGTGATGTTGGTGGTAGTGGTGTTGGTGTTGTTGGTGTTAGTGGTGTTGGTAGTGGTGTTGTTGTTGGTGGTGTTGGTAGTGGTGTTGTTGTTGGTGTTAGTGGTGGTGGTGGTGTTGTTGTTGTTGGTGGTGTTGTTGTTGTTGGTGGTGTTGTTGTTGTTGGTGGTGTTGTTGTTGGTGGTGGTGGTGGTGGTGTTGTTGTTGTTGTTGTTGTTGTTGTTGTTGTGTTGTTGTTGGTGTTGTTGGTGGTGTTGTTGGTGGTGGTGTTGTTGGTGATGTTGTTGTTGGTGTTGTTGTTGTTGTTGTTGTTGCTGGTGTTGGTGGTGTTGGTGTTAGTGGTGTTGTAGTAGTTGGTGTTGGTGGTGGTGGTGGTGGTGGTAGCGTTGTTGTTTTTATAGTTGTTGGTAGTGGTGGTGTTGTAGTTGTTGTTGTTGGTGGTGGTGGTGGTGTTGGTGTTGTTGCTAGTAGTGGTGTTGTTGTTGTTGTTGTTGGTGGTGGTGGTGTTGTTGGTGGTGGTGGTGGTGGTGTTGGTGGTGTTGTTGTTGGTGGTGGTGGTGGTGGTGAACGCAACTTTAAATTATAAAATCGTGAGATAAAACGCACTATCAGTAACATTTACCTGCTACTTCTAACTTTGTCCTTTTCTGTTATCTCTCTGTCAGTACTTTGTTTTATTTTGTTTACTATATATTTTGGTCTGCAAAAAACATAATTAAAAATAGTTCATTATCATATAGTCGGAAGTGACAAGAAGGAAAATTAAGATAAGAGCGAGGTTCCTTGCTATAGGCAGATGAGGTCAACGTTTATAACTCTGGCGATTTAAATTTCAGTATATCAGTCTTGTGATTAGCTTTAACTAGAAACGTCATTACTTCGTTCTCTATTAGTTTTGGTAGTTCAGAGTCAAACCGGATGTTCTCTTGCATGGTACGGGTGGCGTGTGCTGTTAGCGCGCTGCCTCTCACCAAAAGTTAAGCCCGGTTAGACGGGGTTAGTACTTGGATGGATGGCCGCTTGGGAATGACCCCGTTGTCGAGCTTGGACTCATGTGAGTAGAGTTGTAGTTGATCTCTCCTGTGCTTCGAGGGTTTTTCGCCGGGTTCTCCAGTTTTCCTCCCTCTATAAAATCAACACCTAACATCTTAGCTGTGATCCGTGGTCTGAACTGTGTCGTTGACGGCTGCTTGGAGCGCCTTTGATATGCCTCGACACCGCCACGTTGATCTGCGTCCTTCGCAATTCAGCCGCTGGTTGCAAGTAAGGATGATTAGCCACCCAATCATTTATTCATTTTTATTTATTTAATATCGCGCCGCAACATAGCAATGTTGATTGTCAATTCGGCTTGAGAAACTTGCAAACGTCTCGTGAAGATTTCTCAGTAGATTCCTTTAAAGATTCGTCTTTCTTTTAAGTAAATATACAAATTTATGTTTAAAATAGTACTGTTGGTGGGTAGATAGTATTTTCAGCCATGCAGGTAGTTTAAGTAAAGAAATATTGAATTTCGGAAATAAATATTCCCGAAACGTTTGCAAATTGCTCACGGCAACTTGTCAATCAACATTGCAATGTTGCGTGAGAATATTGCAATGTACACGCGTAAAAATCTCGCAAGTTGTTACAGCATTGTTGCCTGAACAATGCTGTAACAACTTGTTGACATATGTGAACAACATTGATAAATGAACAACATTGATAAATGAACAACATTGTTCATCATTGTTTCAACAAGTTATTACAGCTTGATGAAACAACAACCGTTGTTCACGCATGTTGGAACAACCGAAGAACGTTGATACATCAACCATGTTCACCATTGTTGTAACATTGTTGTTCATCGTTGTTATTTCGTCATGCTGTTACAACATGTTGTATCATGTGCGAACAACATTGTTGGCTATAAAAATGTGCTGTTGGAACAACTTGTTCATGACTGTTGATTTATCCGTGAACAAGTTGTTCGAACCATAAGTGAACAACTTGTTGACAATTTGTTCACGGCGAGCAGCACAACATTGTTCACGGCGAGCAGCACAACATTGTTCACGCCTGTTGACAACCGTGAACAAGTTGTGCATTTTTACGCGTGTATATAGCTGGCAAACACCCGGTTTGACTGTTTACACTTTTAAAATAATTCCTAAAAGTATCTTGGGTCACGTATACGAATATAACAAGATCGAAGAGTTTTAAATTAGTGATAGAAAGAGCTTAATAAATGAGATTCATCAGGAATGCTTTGTCTTCAAGCCAGAAAATATTCTTCCGTTGAAGAGTTATTCGTTTGTGACCTAAAGAATATTAAACTTAAGCTTTAAACCATTCACTATAGCAATCGTTTTATTAAAATATAAAAATTGAGTGCTGTGTATATATATAGGCAGTGTCATGATAAGTTGTACGTTAACATGTAGTGCATGTGGTACGTTTGCGAGCTTGGTGTAATGTAACAGTCGTTTGGCGGACGTTCGTCAAGCTCAATTACTCAGAAAAGATTTCTGAACCCCAGACAGGGTTCGAACCTGCAACCTTCTAATGACCAGTTAGACGCTCTAACCATTGAGCCACTGAGGCTCAGATGAAGAGCTAAGGTTGCAAATTCGTAGTCATATCTGCTTCTAAGTGGTAACGTTTTGGTTAGCTTTATGTGAGCCTCAGTGGCTCAATGGTTAGAGCGTCTAACTGGTCATCAGAAGGTTGCAGGTTCGAACCCTGTCTTGGGCTCAGAAATCTTTTCTGAGTAATTGAGCTTGACGAACGTCCGCCAAACGTCTGTTATAGGCATGCAGTGTGTTATGATGTAGAGAAATGCTGGTGACAGAACTGTTGAGATTTTGGACGAAGAAGTATTGTCGTCCCGAGGCTAAAGAGGCAAAGCCTTTAATCAGAGTAAATTGTGATTGCGAGAAACTTCACTGTTAAAAAAGCCCGAAAGTTAATCGTTTTCTAGACGTTTTTGAAAGTATGTACTTGCATGATTTAGCAAAAGGTTCTGTGTCGTATATAAATGAGCATTCTTATATTACCATGCAGTTAGTTAACTCCTTCTAGTTCAACAAAAATAAAACTTTTTTAAAAGCGTTCAAAACTCTATTCCAGAGCTGACTTACCTCGTACAGATCCCTTTTTGGATGTTTATCAGTGTTAAAACCAAGACAACGAGGCGCAATCCTTTCACCGCCATTTCTTACTGTGTTATTAACTGTGTTGGATTCTTTTGGGCTTTTTCGCTGTTGGACTCACTTGGATTTTATTAAATATAGCGCCATCCTGACAGTCAAATACAGTTTTAATATCTTTTTACGTGGGGTAGTTTAATATCCTTAATATCCTAAACAAACGCGTTTTGTTTCGAGCCGTTATTGCTTTTGTCTTTCAAAGAACAATCGTCTTTGTAGCGAAGACAACGAACGCGGTGGGGAAGAGTGTATACGTTATGAAAAACGAGTTTTATTATCGCTCCATGCAAAAAAGATCCAGTCGTTGGTCTCATATTTTTAACTTATTATACAGGGGATGGACAAAAAAAAGTGGCCATTAAAAATATGGTTAATGTGGAATAACTATTATTCGAGAAAAGAAAAATATGTAAATATGTGATATATTTTAGAATGCATGCGTCGATATCTGCTCAAATATGATATCCAATTCTAATTTTGTTATTGGTTTAAAAAATACATTAACTTTGAAAGCATGCCACATACGCTGTGAAGCTGTGGTGAAATCAAGTGAAATGGCAACAAAATATGTTCAAAATGAATATAAGAGCCCAGCTCAAAATTTTAAAATGCAATACCATAACGAAAGGAAACCATTTAAAAACAAAATACATTTATTGACGTTTCGTTACTTAAAGATTACATTGAATATACTTATATATAAATTCGAAAGACACAGATCCAAATTTTAAAGGGTAATATATGGCATCTTAATGAAATAAACAGAAAAACTAAAAATGCCAAGAGATGGAGTATTACGTGTCCATTTGGTCATTAAAGGGGATTGGCATTAAAAATTAAGTTTGTCTAATTTGAAAGAACTCATAAAATTGTAATAGAAGATCCTTTACAACTTTTTCGTATCTTTTTGCGTTTTCAAGATATTTCAATTTGTTTGATATGTAAATGAGATGGTCTCTGACGTCAGGAATGGGGTAAAATATTTTCATACAGAGCAAAATCACTTACATATCTAACATGAAATGTTCAGCGTCGCAAGGAGTTTTTATGTGCACAGTTTCAAATCATTTCACTGAACAAACTTAGAGATATAACTGGTTTTGCTACATGTGAAAATATTTTACCCCACACCTGACGTCAGAGACCATCTCATTTACATATTAAACAAATTGAAATATCTTGAAAACGAAGAGAGATACGAAAAAGTTGTAAAGGATGTTCTGTTACAATTTTATGAGTTCTTTCAAATTAGACAAACTTAATTTGTAGTGCTATTGCCCTTTAACGTCTATATTACAAGAAATCACAACCGTTGGATAGTTCAGAGTGTCTATAGATTATTCTGTATACTTGGCGTTACTGAAAATAGCGATGGTCGAGAAAAGGAGGACGGCCAAAAATGCCCAGAGAAACAACCTATTTAGGATCAATCCAGCTTCTTTCCAATTACCTTGTAGCTCTTCTTCAGCCATCTCTTTCTCGACTTGACTTGAAAGACAATGAAACTTGCTGGCTATGTCGGCCATGATCGGGTTTCCAGAATTCGATGGTTGACTTTCTTGGTCGAATCTGGTTTGCGAGGCCTCCAACATTCGAGGTCTGCACGTTGCCTGTTGATCCTCGTGGTTAGTTTGAGATCTGCGTCGTTCACTGGGGTCGTCATCTCTGTATTCGTGTAGTAGGATATCGTGGTTGTCTTCAGGGGAGCTGCCGGAGCTCTGCTGCAAGATGTTCTCCCCCCTGTTCTTTTTTACGCCGGTTTGAACACCCCCCTAACCAAGATGTATCGCGGAGGACTAAGTAAGCGAGATACTTGTTGACTATAATGGACATCCATTTAGGCATAACCTCGGCTTTGCCGTCAAACTTGATACTCACTGAGGTCCCAAACAACGACAAGGTCATAATTAGCATTGCCACGCCGATGAACTTCGTAAGTAGTGGAACGGTGGTCGAATCTGGGGGTAAGTTCTCTGTAACGATATACAGCGTGAATAACATTGTAAGGAGAAGGCTAATGGACAACGTGATCCGCTCTCCTGAACCTGGCGGAATATAAAACGTCATGAGAGATAAAAAGGACAGGATGACGCAAGGGAATATAAGGTTGATGATGTAGAATAAACTTCTTCGTCTTAAGACAAACTCGAAGATGACACTTGGGTATGGAGCTGGGGGATAACTGTAAGTGTAATAATTGATTTCTTTACGTGCCGAGTAGGATTCGAGTTTCCATTGAATGTTTTCTAAATACGAGCTCGTGTCGATTGTGTCCTTGCTACCTAAGTCGACATCGATTGCAAGACCTGTCGCCGTCCACGAGGCCATCTCGACTTTGCAGACTTGTTCATCAAATGGAAAGTTGGTGCTGTCGATGTTGCACGATGTGGAGGAGAAATAAGGAGATAACCAACGACACAGGCCATCGTTGTGAAGTTGCACTTTGGTTTTCATTTTACGATAGATGAGTGCGTCTTGGCCTTCTTGAGCGCTAGAATAAATGGATGAAGTGATTAGTTATTTTAGAATTAAGAAAGCCAGTGTTAAAAGTGAAGCTGGGGGGTGTTGGTGGTGCCATATAGTTAGCGCATGTGCCTTTCACCTCTGCCACGCGAGTTTTATCGCTGCTCGATGCAGTTATCTGATTACATTTTCACCTAGGCCGCATGTGTGAATAGAGCGCTTTCAGTTTGTCTCTACCAAACGCCGCAGGTTATCCTGTAGTAATACTGGTGGACCAATGAAGGATGGTCCTTACTGGACCTGATAGGGTTATCCAGTATAAAGTTAGTTTACTCTGGGTCAGTGAGGGATGGTCCTTACTGGACCTCTAGGAAGAACAGTTTTTGATATGACTGATAGAGTTATCCAGTATAAATAAAGTTAGTTTAGTTTACTCTGGTTTCCTCCTGTAGTAGCACTGGATCAATGAGGGATGGTCCTTACTGGACCTCTAGGGAGAACAGTTTAGATATGACTGATAGGGTTATCCAGTTTAAATAAAGGTAGTTTAGTTTACTCTGGTTTCCTCCTGTAGTAACACTGGATCAATGAGGGATGGTTCTTACTGGACCTCTAGAGAGAACAGTTTAGATATGACTGATAGAGTTATCCAGTATAAATAAAGGTAGTTTAGTTTACTCTGGTTTCCTTCTGTAGTAACACTGGATCAATGAGGGATGGTTCTTACTGGACCTCTAGAGAGAACAGTTTAGATATGACTGATAGGGTTATCCAGTTTAAATAAAGGTAGTTTAGTTTACTCTGGTTTCCTTCTGTAGTAACACTGGATCAATGAGGGATGGTTCTTACTGGACCTCTAGAGAGAACAGTTTAGATATGACTGATAGGGTTATCCAGTTTAAATAAAGGTAGTTTAGTTTACTCTGGTTTCCTTCTGTAGTAACACTGGATCAATGAGGGATGGTTCTTACTGGACCTCTAGAGAGAACAGTTTAGATATGACTGATAGGGTTATCCAGTTTAAATAAAGGTAGTTTAGTTTACTCTGGTTTCCTCCTGTAGTAACACTAGATCAATGAGGGATGGTTCTTACTGGATCTCTAGGAAGAACAGTTTAGATATGACTGATAGAGTTATCCAGTATAAATAAAGTTAGTTTAGTTTACTCTGGTTTCTTTCTGTAGTAACACTGGACCAATGAGGGATGGTCCTTACTGGACCTCTAGAGAGAACAGTTTAGGTATGACTGATAGGGTTATCCAGTATAAATAAAGTTAGAGTCATACCTGTTTACCAAGGATATATCAGGCAACCATACACTGTCAGGCTCGACGTTGATTTGTGTGATATTACTAAAGTCATCTTTATTCCACATGAAATTTCTGTCGTACCAATACTATAAAAAATATGACCTTTCAAACTTGAGGATGATCATCTCTTCCGTCTCTTCTATCATCTTCATTCTCCCTCACCCTCCTTTTCCATCTTCTTCATCCTTTTGCTCCGTCTTCCTCCTTTATCTTTCTTCTCTTCTATCTTTCTCTTCTTCATTATCCTCCTCCTCCATTCTCTTCCTCCTTCTTCCTTCTTCCATCCTCCTCTTCCATCTTGCTCTTCTACCTCCATCCTCTTTCTTCATTTTCTTTCTCCATTCTTTCTCTTCATCATCTTTTTTCATCCTCCTATATCTTCGATCTTCCCCCTTCACCTCTACCCAGCTTTTCCTCCATCCTTCTCTATCCTCCATCCTCCTTTTGCATCCTTCTCTATCTTCCATCTCCCCACTCCGTCCATCTTCCCCCTCCATCCATCTTCCCCCTCCATCCATCTTCCCCCTCCATCCATCTTCCCCCTCCATCCATCTTCCCCCTCCATCCATCTTCCCCCTCCATCCATCTTCCCCCTCCATCCATCTTCCCCCTCCATCCATCTTCCCCCTCCATCCATCTTCCCCCTCCATCCATCTTCCCCCCTCCATCCATCTTCCCCCTCCATCTCCATCTTCCCCCCTCCATCCATCTTCCCCCCTCCATTCATCTTCCCCCTCCATCCATCTTACCCCTCCATCCATCTTCCCCCCTCCATCCATCTTCCCCCCTCCATCCATCTTCCCCCTCCATCCATCTTTCTCATACATACTTCTCTATCCTCCATCCTCTTGCATCTACCTTTATCTTTCATCTTCCAACCTCCATCCTTCTCTATCCTCCATCCATCTTCCCCCCTCCATCCATCTTCCCCCTCCATCCATCTTCCCCCTCCATCCATCTTCCACCTCCATCCATCTTCCCCCTCCATCCATCACCCCCCTCCATCCATCTTCCCCCCCTCCATCCATCTTCCCCCCTCCATCCATCTTCCCCCCTCGATCCATCTTCCCCCTCCATCCATCATCCCCCCTCCATCCATCTTCCCCCTCCATCCATCATCCCCCTCCATCCATCTTCCCCCCTCCATCCATCTTCCCCCCTCCATCCATCTTCCCCCTCCATCCATCTTCCCCCCTCCATCCATCTTCCCCCCTCCATCCATCTTCCCCCTCCATCCATCTTCCCCCCTCCATCCATCTTCCCGCTCCATCCAACCTCCCGCTCCATCCATCTTCCCCCTCTATCCATCTTTCTCCTCCATCCTCCTCTATCCTCTATCCTCGTTTTGCATCCTCCTCTATCTTTCATCTTCCAACCTCCATCCTTCTCTATCCTCTATCCTCCTCTTACATCCTGATCTATCTTTTTCCTCCTCTTCCTCCATTCTCCTTCTCCATCCTTTATCCTCCACCATTCCCTTTTATCTTCACCTTCCTCTATCATTCTCCTGCTCGATTTTCCTTCTCCCCCCCCCCCCCCCCCCCCCCTCCTCCCCTCCTCCTCCACTTTCCTCCTTATCCGTTTTCGTCTTCAGTTTCAATGAGGTTGACAAATGTTTACAATCACTAAAAACACTCTTCTCCTTACCAATCTTAACCAGAAATACAACGTCAAAACTTGTTGTATTTCGTTCTAGAACAACAAAGAAAAAAGGACGTGTATTTTACCCAAAGGAAAAACGAATACCGCTAAATGGTAAGAGTAATTTTTATGAAAAGTATATTTTACTGCTGAGCAATTCTTTGTTCGACATGGGGCTTGTTTTGGCGGGAGTGAAATTAAGTGGAGTAGGATGGAATCAAGTGGAATGTGATGGAATGAAATGGAATGGAATGGGGAATGAAATGTAAAGGAATGGAATAGAATGGCGGGGAGTCCATCTCATACGCGTGCAAAACCAACCATGAAATTGCGTGGGATAATTAAAAAATTATCACTACCAATCCACGGCACCACCAAAGACGTTGTTTGGAAGCTTGGCACGTCAATAGCGCCCACGCTCCATTAAATCGTGATGACTGCGGTCTATTGCCGGAAGCCTATTTGCATCTTGTCGATAGATAACGTCATCAGTGGTTCTATGAGAGTAGAAATATGGGACCTGTCTTCACAACGATCACCCCTGACGAAGACACTAGATCGGAGTGTCGAAACGTTGAGTCATGAACAGTAACTTTTTAAGCCAGAGTAGCGTTAAACTATGTCTGATTCTTTACCTGGCTGAGTTGGGAATTTATTTGTTGAATATAAACACATTATTTACTTGCAAAAGAATCCTAGCACTATGTGTATCATAAATGCGGACATACTGCTCTATATAATATACTTACGATCGCTACAAGCTGCCTTACTGAAGGTATGATAACAACAGATAGGTTTTTCTTCGGATCTGAAACAGGTCTCACATTGTTGTCGTAGTTCTTGAACAAATACGCGACGAGTCTTTGTTCTTCGTGAGCTAAGAACACTTCATCTTGATCATTCACTTCACTCTTTGTCTCATTGCTTGTCGCTGTAACATTTGCTAACAAGAAACCAAAGAAATAGCTGGAAATTGCGATTACCTTGCCACAATGTTTCAATATGTTGCTGTTTTAATTTTTAAACTATTGTGTAATTTATTGTGTATTTTTGTTTGTATTGAACGAAACCTTAGAACAAGATGGCCCAGAATACGAAAGTATATAAATAATGTACAGGTGTAACTTATATATTTTTTGCTAGCTCCTGTGTTCACGTCATATGCCTTAGCTATGAAATGAATCATTCGTGCAATTACATTAAATTTGTACACACATCGACAATATTTGTCGTGTTCTTATATATGTTTACTCAAAATCATTACTGAAACAGACGTTTACCTTTTGAAGTATCCTTGCCATTTACAACAGCTAACAGAAATAAGAATACGCCAAGCCATTCCTTGAATTCTCGCCTCATTCTATAGCTTGTAGTTCTTGGCGAAAACAAGAAACGAGAAACTGAATGAAAAATGAGTACAGACTAATCAACGCTTTCGAGACCTTTCACTTCTATTACCTTGCACTCTGATTTCGATGATCTATAGGAGACACCACAAAACGTCTTTCACATTGGATTATATTCCTTAATTAGTTCATTTCCAAGTTCACTTTTTCACACTGTGCTGAAACGATAAACATAGTCAGAAAACATTGTCTTCCGTGAGACGTTTTTGGATGAATTTTTAATGTTACAAGCCGAAGAATGTCTCACTTTAATTGTAGACCGCGGTAGAGTCCTTTTAATGTGTTGTTAGATTCAATAGTTACTCTTTATTGCTTTTAACAAGGCTTTTGTTTTTATATATCTATGTATTGTATTCAAAGAACGTGGCATATACATAAAGGAGTTTTATCATTCGTTGTTCTTTGCTAAATATGATTTGTTTTCCTACTGGGAGCACACAAAGAGTCTTAAGGGATACTAAATACCTTTCGCACTTGTGTTTCTCGTTGCTGTATAGCAATACTCTAAATATTGTTTTATCTTGTCTTTACCAAGCTGCTTATCTTTCATCTTTGCGTATTTTCTATTACTCAGTTATACTATGAAGTAGTGTTGTTTTTAACATAAACTGCGGTACAATCTCAAAGGAACAATTAATCTATTTCTAATTTTCGAGCTTGTTGTGTTCAATGCTGTGTCTAATAGCTCAGCGTCTGTTGGGTTAATTGGCAGCTGTCAAGACTCATAAGTGAGAGAATTATTAATACTTGTTCTAACTAAGACAATTAAGAATATTATTGCCGCATCCATTTGTAGTTTTGTACGCAGATAAAAGTGGCTACCTTGTAATTTTGTAGAAATGAATTAGATTATAGTTGCATAATTTAGGACGTAGGCAATAATTTGTTAATGTATATAGTCTATAGTTAGTACAGCTGGGGTTTCAACTAGGTTGTGTTTACATGAGAAGGGCTAGCTCGCCTAGCTGGGCTGGTTTGCTTGTTGTGCTAATTGCATAATTTATCAGTTCTGGTAAGACACGAAGTCTCATTGTTTTAAATATGAACTGTACATGAACAAGCAGAACTTGTGAATTGTTAATATGTCGAAAAAAGCTGATAAAAACAAATTTTGTCGCGTGTACGAAGCTTTTAGTGCCAGCCCGCGGGTAGGCGAGCCAAACTGGCCAATCGTGTTTACATGGGGAAAAACCCAGCCCAGGTAAGCGAGATCTCAGTCTCACAAAGCGAGATCTTGGTTAGGCGGGCTGGCTCGCCTCCATATATATATATATATATATATATATCGTATATATATATATACGCTCTCTTATACTTTTAAAATGTCTTGCTGTTTTTTAACCGCATGCATTATAGTTGGTGTTGAGAGTTTCGTATACGAAAAACGAATGTTGGTGGGAGCATTCCGTTATTAAAACTACTACGTTTGAAATTACCGTGCTCCATCGAGTTATGGAGCACGCACGGCAGCCAATCAGAAACACCGTTGTATTACATCTATGTTATAAAATTTCTTCATAAATAATTAAAGGTGAACTCGATAGGAAAAAGTTACCTTCCCCACCCGGGAAGAACATCAAATGTATTACTATTATACCAATTTTAGTGTGCACTCCACTGACCTATATATGACCGTTGTATAACCGTTACATGTGAGTGGTTGGCTGTGTCACTGTTATATGTGGGTCAGTGGTACACGCCCATCGTGGAAATCAGCTTTTGTTGACGTTGTAAGCGTGTTTAAATAAAGTTATCTATCTATAATCAAAGACAGTACAGTAAACAGTAGGGACCTTAAGATCTACGACGGCAACTTCGAGGACGACGTCCTTCAAACGAGAGCATTCTTCTTGCAAAACAAAGATAATGAATGAATAATTTGTAGTCCCAAGAGTAATCTGAACACCGTCCTCGCTCTGTGTACAACGCCACTCAGAGCATTTTCACGTCTTCAGGACGACGTTGACTCGTGGGGTGATGAGAACTGTTGTCTGAGATTGCCTTAACACAGACACTGCAACCGTTTTAACACTTTGAAAATTATAAAACAAGCTTCAAGTATTGAATACAGTAGTCAGTTAACCGTGACTTCTAAAATTTGAATTGCTTTTTAACCACCGTCGTCATCCTAGCATCTTAAGGTCCCTAATATCTTGAACAGTGCCGCCTTCGCGTTGGCGTGTATTTCATTGCAATAAATATTTACAAAACTCATAACATGTAACTTGGCAGAAAAACGCAACATTTATCATCAAAATAATCTTTGTCCCAAAGTATTGACAAGAAAAGTATACAATTGACCGTACGGAAAAAGATGGCGACTTGTACATTTAACCACAATCCTTTGCGTGCAGTAAACATTTTTTCTTGCAGAATTATTGGAAGATAGGGTTTTAAAACGATCAACTTTGGAAAGAATGAAGTTCTTGCTTACTTAATCCATCTTAGCATGCTAAACAATGTTTAGTTGTTATTTGAGCTGATTTGAGGTCGCAAAGCATTGTGGTTAAATGTACCGTCGCCATCTTTTTCGGTACCGTCAATTTCATAAACAACAAACCAATAGTGATTTAGAATTGTTAAAACTGGTAGGCTCAGATCAGCTAAAATATATTTTAGTCACTGAATTCACCATTTTAGCTCGCAAAATACACCACAATGCCCGATAAAATTATTATATTGTCTAATTTAAGCAATGTATGTTTGGTTACATCAGGAATAATGTAGTGTGGTTATTTTACAAAGTTTGAAACTTACATAAGCAAGGTTAAGTATACTTAAACTGCATGGTATAGAAAAAGTTGCAGTTGGCATGGACAAAGTAAGTGAATTAGCTCCTGTACTGGTAAATAACATAATTATAACGAATTAATGTTAAATAACATAATTATGACGAACTAATGTTAAATAACATAATTATGACGAATTAATGTTAAATAACATAATTATGACGAATTAATGTTAAATAACATAATTATGACGAATTAATGTTAAATAACATAATTATAACGAATTAATGTTAAATAACATAATTATGACGAATTAATTACTGTCAAATAACATGATTATGACAAAATAATATTAACATAATTATAAGAGGTTATTATATGGCACGGATTACTTCCAGTAAAAGCACGCGCTGACGGGGCGAGATTTCTCCGTAATGCCCACGGGCATTATGAAAATTGTTAATGCCCTACAATTGGAAACAAACAAAAAATCCTAATAAGAAACTTTTATTTCTGAAAAACGGCGAAAATAGATGAAATAGACGACGGTGAACATTATAAAAGTAAATTCTAGTATCCAGACGAGAAAGAAACAGAAGAAAACAACGCTAGTTCGGTGTTTTGACGAAGTTAAAGGAAGCGAAGACCAAGAAATACAAGATTGATTTTGAAATAAAAAGTGCCATATAATAAACTACTTAATAACCTCGACCGTTCGGTCTTTACGGTAAAATATTAAACCTCGGTCTTGAGCGTATTAACCTCGCTATCGCTCGGTCAATACAGCAAGACCTCGGTTTAATATTTTACCGTAAAGACCTTACTCTCGGTTATTCAGTAGTTATTAATATTAAATAACATAATTATGACAGTTGATGCATTAAACCAGGGTAGTTGTGTTACGAGAAGCTTATATAATACATTGTGTCGTTGATTAAAATTCTTAAAGTGTTCTAATATAGTTAGGGTTTAGGCTATTTAACTACTCTTGTGAAGCTTGCCACCTTCTGCTTTACTCGTTGCTTTTGTGGCCTGGGACAGCAGCGAATATTATCACAGAAAACAAAATGAACGTAACAAAGAACAAAATAAAGAACAATCGATCCAACACTTCGGCTGCTTTCTTCCAATCTTGACGGATTTTTTCTTCCGTTTGGTCGTTTTCAACCTTCCTTGAAAGGACCGAGATATCTTTCTGAATAGATTCAATCTCTGAGATAGGATTGTTGATGAGTTCTTTCAGTTGAACGTTGTTAATGTTCGAAGGTTTTGCCATTTCGTAGCTGGTAATTTGCGCCAGGGCGCGTTGGTTGTTGTTTACGTGGCACGACGTCTTGTCGAAGAAGGATTGCTCTTTTGTATCTTTGTTTGCGCACAGAATACTGCCGAGGAACCGAACGAAGATGGAGTGTAACCACCGTGGCATGGGGGTGTCATTGTGGTGCCATTTGATGGTGATACACGTAGCTATCAAACACAACGCAATCTCGATCATGACCGCGAGGTAGTATTTCCCTATGAGTGGTATAACTTCGCTCGTTGGAGGCATGGCGTTTGACACCATTAGCATGTAGACAGTCATGGCTAACAGGACTGTGATGACAAGCGATATACGTTCACCTGAGTCAGCTGGGAGGTAGAACGAGAGGAAAGCTAATGCAGCGATGACGCCACAAGGCACGATTAGATTCGAGACGTAATATAACATGCGGCGACGTATTCTCACAGTGAATGTAACACTCGGGTATGGTTCAGGACAGCACGGGTAATACTCCACCTTCCTTTCAGCTGGTATCTCGATCAGTTCCCATTCACCATTAGTAATGTAATTACTTATGTCCGCCTCCTTTGCTGTTGAGCTAACATTGATTCTTTTCCCATTGTACGTCCACGATCCAAACATTAGCAGACAAGCTTGCTCGTCGAAAGGAAAGAATTCAACATCGATTTTACATTCGCTCTTCAGTATGATTGGTGCTAGCCAAGTACAGTTGCCGTCGTGACTGACAATTATTTTAGTATCCAGTCGTTGATAAAGGCTGGCACTATCCTCGGCCCTGAATTGAACACAAGTGTTTGTTAGTTTAGATTGATGCGCCTGCATGGTTGTTGTTATGGAGTTTGTTTTTGTTGAGATTTTGTTTTCTGTTCTGTTCTGTTCTGTTCTGTCTTGTCCTGACTTATCTTGTCGTGTCCTCTTCTGTCCTGTCCTGTCCCCTTCTGTCCTGTTGTGTCCCCTTCTGTCCTGTCGTGTCCCCTTCTGTCCTGTCGTGTCCTGTTGTTTCCCCTTCTGTCCTGTCATGTCCCCTTCTGTCCTGTCTAGTCCTCTTCTGTCCTGCCGTGTCCTCTTCTCTCCTGCCGTGTCCTCTTTTGTCCTGTTGTGTCCTCTTCTGTCCTGTCGTGTCCTTCTGTCCTGTCGTGTCCTCTTCTGTCCTGCCGTGTCCTCTTCTGTCCTGTCGTGTCCTCTTCTGTCCTGTCTTGTCCTCTTCTGTCCTGTCGTGTCCTCTTCTGTCCTGCCGTGTCCTGTCGTGTCTTGTCTTGTCTTGTCGTGTCGTGTCCTTCGACCAACTGTGCATCTAGTGGTATACTTACGTATTATACAAGACCATATCTGGTACCCAGGCCAGATTTCTGTCTACATTGATCGATGAGATATTATCATAGTTTGAAATGTTCCAAGTTAACATTGGGTTGTTCCAGTATTGTCGAATCCACAAACTAACGCTAATTACTTGATTCTTCTCGTCCTGCAAACGAATGTAGACGCCATGGTTCAGTTTGTAACATTAGCTTTTGTTATATAGTGAGTTGAGTTGTGTAAGGGAGAGCAAATTTATTGCAGTACTGTGGTACAATGTAATACCAAGCACGAGGCAGTTAATTGGACTGTAGACTGAATTGGTGTAGTTTGATGTCGGGTTGTTGTAGTGTAGTTATTGGGTGTGGTGTCTGTATGGCGTGGTATCTTGTGTAGTGTCATGTCCGTGTTGTGTTGTGTTGTGTTGTGTTGTGTTGCGTTGTGTTGTGTTGTGTTGTGTTGTGTTGTGTTGTGTTGCGTTGTGTTGTGTTGTGTTGTGTGATGCGGTTTGGTGTGGTGTCAGTATGGCGTGGTATGTGTTGTATAGTGTGGTGTCCGTGTTGTGGTGTGATGCAGTATAGTACGATTTAGCTTAGTGACTCCTAGAAAAGACAAGGCAATGACTGGTATGGTGTGGTGTGGTGTGGTATGGTATTCTGCTGTAGGTAGAGCTTCAGAAATGAAACTGAGGACATTCGCCAAAGTCTCAATGTTTACTACAAACTATAATAACTTTAACCCACTCTACTTACAACGTCCATAATCTGACGGAACGCAATCTGAATCTTGACATCGACTGGTGAGTTCTCAGACTTCACTGGAAGGACATCTTTCATGGACGTGGGGGGCTTGGGGAAGAGCTTCGTCATCAACTCCAATTCTGCTTTGTTGATAGTATTTGTACCTGGGTGAACAACCATTGAAAATAAAGAAGTTTAATCTAACTTCTGTCCACACAGTGAAATATGGAATAAATCTAAGAGTATGTTTGCATACAGTAACTTGTATCAGGCTGATTTCTGGTTTAGATGTATGATAACTAAGGAAAAGCTAAGAAGAATGAGCCCACGGCAAATTTTACTGAATGCTTCTTAACTTAACATGTAGCTAAACCATAAAATGGCCGGATCAAGTCGTAGTTTGTAAAGTTAGCCTAAGGTTCGCAATATGACCTGATTGCATGTTAAGCTTATAAGCAAGCAAAGTTGCTGCTCAATTAAGCTTAGTTCTTAGGTTTGTGGTAGAATTTGATTTATTTTTGCGCATGGGGGAGTTACTCTGGTACCCTAGCCTTATATGGCACCTTACACAAGATTGAATGTTGTTCTAAAAGTTTAAAAAAGATAGAAATAGAACAGTGTTATCTCTGTGCTAATTAGATTTCATTCAAAGTGACCAGAGTTGGAAAAAAGCTGCGGGTATGCGGGTACCACCCGGAGGAAGGTTTACTTTAGTGAGGAAGGTTTAAAGTGAAAACACGTGAAACAACACATTCGGTTAAATTACAATTGATCAAGCAAGGTGTCGAGAAGAAATGCGATTTGCAGCAAAACATTGGCTAACCAACAATTATGCAGCACTGGCAGTGGCAGCAGTTACATGTGTGAGGCAGTCGAGGGTAGTTAGTAGCTATTGTAGTATGCCAAAGCTTACCTAGGAAAACCTAGAAAACCAAGGTACTGTAAAAGTACTGTGAGAGGGCATTACGTCCTTTTTAATGACCTGCAAGTTTTGGCGGGAAAATGACTGAGTTGATTTGAATGAAAATAAAAGCGAATTAGATATATTCGTTGGAAAATTTTGAACAATAATACCTCCTGAAACATCAGTGTTTCTTTTTATAAAAACTTTTTATTTAAAAGCGCGAAAAATAAAAGCCTAACAGGTGTAAACATGAAGCGAAACGAACAAACTCAAAAGTAAGAACTAAGGTGAACAGCGACACCTGATCAAGACAAACGTAGAACTAAAAACAGATAAGAAAACAAACCAAAAGCCATATAATAAAAGGCTTATTAACCTCGTTTTCTCGGTCTGTACGGGAAAGTATTTGCCCTCGGTTTCTCTCGCACAAACCTCGCCCCTTCGTCGCTCGGTCTGTACGAAAACCTCAGGCAAATAGTTCCCCGTACAGACCTCGAACTCGGTTAATAAGCCTTTATTATATATTGACATTGTTTATAAGAACTCATAAGTAATCTAGCAACCCACTGAGAAACACTAAGATTTTATATAAAGACGAAATAATAACCTTCTGGCTTTTGGTAGGGCGGTTCAAACTATTTGGACATTCTTATTTCGTTATAAATGAGTTAGTATAAGTTTAATAAGTTGTTTAGGATCAATTTCTTTTCTGAACTGAACATTTTTCTAAAGCTTATAATAACATCTGGTTCGAGTTAACTAGCCGTGATTATCCTCATAGTGTGAGTTTAGCAGGGGATGCGTCGCATGTAATGATTCTGCTGGGGCTGTTTTGTTTAACTTTTGTTCCTGTTAAAGCTTTCGTGTAATTAAGAAACAGAAAAGGCGGAGGTATCTCCACACGAAATGTTAAAGCCGATATAATAGATGTTTGTGACAAGTGACAGAAATTGGAAACTGGTCACGAAACGGTGAAATAAAATATTTATGCTGATGAACAGTAAACGCCCTCAACTATGAGTAGACCAAAGCGAAATGCTGAGATTATAGTTTTGGTAACCAAATATACTGACGTTTCGAGCGTTTCAAAGTAAAACGTGATATGACGGTGAAGAGTTAAATCAATTTAATGACACCTTTTCACTTTGCTCTATCTAAAGCACTGCCAACGTAACACTCTACTTTTTACCCTCATGGTTAGACTAGAGTTGTTTTAGTCGTTCTTTTTAGATTCATATAAAAATCTGATATGATCACTCGTAGGTTGTCATATATATTTCAGCTTCTCTCCGTTTTTTCACATACATGTTGAGAATTTTTTAAGGTTTAAAATATTTAAAAGAAGAACCGACATCCATGCTGTTTTATTCTAGGCTTCTAGCTAACACGAAGTGATTTTATTCAAGTATAGGAGGCTAGGAGATGGAGTTGAATATATTCTGTGACTGTATTTTCTTATTTGGTTGTGGTTCATCCTTGAATAGTTTTTTGTGTTCATATTCTGGCTCGAATTGAGGAAATATTTTTATAAATATTTAATACGCCAGCACGTCAAAGCTAAAAGAGGGAGATTCTAATCATTCCTGTCCGCGAGGGCTTCCCCAGAGGTGAATAAAATCGTCTGGCGTTAGCCAGAATAAAATGACCAAAGACCGATTCGGACAGGAAAGAGTTATAAACAAGCTTTGTGTAATGTAACGAATGTTTTGAGCTTGCATGGCGAAGGTCTGCGTTTGTTAATGACAAGGAATAGTCGTGTAACTGTGGAGTTACAAGTTTTAACTGTACGTTCCTTAATATATCTTATTTTATTTTACTTCAGAGAAAAATCGTCGTTAGAGAGTATAAGGAGAAAACACACAAAATATATATAAGATTTTTTCGTACCTTCGACACACGAATTGAAAACGAACATCAGTTGAAGAATAGTAAAAACCGCACTTCGAAGGCCTCTGACTTCCATCGTTAATTTAGGCTAGTCGTTGTTGAGCTAACTGTCAGATGCTAGTTTGCTTTCTTTAATCTCCTCGCTGTTTCTTTGGTCTGAATGACGTTGGAGTAGAGAGATGGAGTTAATTTTGTGGTCTGTTATTCCTTTTAAGCTTGAAACTGTATTATCTCGCTATTTTGCTTCGCTTTTCTACGCCTTCTCTAGCGGCTGTTTGTCAGAACGTCAGAGAGTCCACCGAGATTTTAGTCAAGGTCAAAAATTACGCTGCATCAATCTCGGGATATCATTGGTTTGCTTATTTAATATTACAGCAGTCGACGTGAATTTAAAATAATCTTTAATCATTCATATCACTGGGGGGCTAATGGAGCTTTGTGCCGAAAAACATTGCCGTGATGAAATGAGATCGAAGGAAATTATCACAAATTAGTATAGAAACTCACGGCAGACGAAAAGCTTTTAAGATTTGTATAGTTATCATTTCATTTATTAGCTCTTTCCGTCTTTAAAATGTATCTTGTTTATTCAATTAATCCGTGAAGACGTGCAGTGTTTCAATTCAATTACAGAATCATCCTGAAAGAAACATGAGAACATTTTTCATGATTTCTTACACTGCTAAATTCAACCGAAAAATTTCGGCTGACTCGAAAAATCCCGTTCGAGTTAGCCGAAATTTTTCGGTTGAATTTAGCAGTGTAAAGTTCTAATCAAACGAGAACGCAAGTCATCGCAAGTTGGCAGTCAGAATTTCTGTGGCGGTCGTTCGAACTCCCCAAATTAACAAAATAAAGGTTTCATGAGTGTTTTAAACAAGTTTTAACTTTGTCACGGTACATTATATTTTCGGGAAACTATTCAGAGCGGCTGGCTGAGATAGCGTGACTGCCAACTTGCGATCACTTGCGTTCTCGTTTGATTAGGGCTTAAGAAATCATGAAAAATTTCCTCTTGTTTATTCAATTAGATCCTTCTGAAGGCTTTACTTAGAGTTTACGATGTGTTCTAAAGGCAGATCCGTTGCCATGGTACAACCAGTTGAAAAAAAAAAGTCGTGAATTTGTTTTTATTAAATTTCGACGCGTTTCAGATTTGATTAATTTTTTTTATCAAGAAATATCGAGCCGAGAAAGATGAGTACAAAAAAGATTATATTTAGTAGTCCGAGAGTGTAAAAAAGTTTTAGATAGAGCAAAGTGAAAACGTGGTAAACTGCCGAGAATATTTTTGATAACGAAATACTGACGTTCCTACAGTCAAAACAGTTCATATTAAATATTCACTTTTTCATTTCGTTAGGAAAAATATATATTTGTTGAGGTTAATTATTTTTTTAACTACAGGAACAGCTGTTTGCAAACGAGGGGAGCGAGTTCTATTTCTTGTGGTTGTCTATGTAATTACTGAATTGGAAAGACACAATGTAATGAAATTTATTAGCTAGCTTTTTAATAATTTATGTAAACTGCACACAACTGGCAGACGTCTTAAAGTTTTAAGCCGGAAAAAGTGTTTTTGTTTGTGGAAAATGTGAATCCTAAATCATGTCAACATTCTAAAATATTATTAAAAAATAATAATTTTGTATTTGAGTTAGTTATCGAAATCACTGAGAAGGCGAAATAGTATCTTTAACCGTGTTTTTATCTGATTCAATGGCATTGACAAAAATTATTCCGACTGTAATAAAGAATAAAAGCAGGAAGACAAGAAACATAAAGCGATCTAAAACACTTGCTGCCAGTCTCCATTGGCTGCGTGTCATTTTCATAACTTCGTCTCGTCTGATTTTATCTGCCATGATAGCCAAACCACTTTTAATACTTTCTGCGAATAACTTATTTTCCCGCTCTTTTTCGGCTCCCACCTTCTCTGGTTGTAAGTTGAACATTTCTATTCCCTCGTCTGGGCTGATAGTATTTTGTAGTATGCCATGGCGGTCACAAGGTGTACCAGGCCATTGTGTGAGGTAGCCAGGTTCATAACACAAACAGTTTGGTCGTACTACGCACAAGAGCTTCGCTAGATAGTTGTTGATCACGACCTTGATCCAGGTTGGCACTGGTGTTTCATTGTAGTGCAATTTTACTATGAGAAAAGTCGCCACAAGACAGACTGATATCTCGATCGTACACGCTAAATAAAACTTTCCCACAAGAGGAATCATTTCAGAGGTCGCTGGCATGAAATTAAAAGCGAGCAACATGAAGACAGTCATTGAGAGCAAGACTGTGATGACCAGTGCTATACGCTCACCACACTCGACTGGCAAACAGAACGACAAGAAGGCAAGAATAGCAATGATGACGCAAGGAATTATCAAGCTCGTCATATAGAACAACATTTTTCTTTTGAGGACCACGCGATAAGTTAAAGTTGTGTAAGGATCTGGGTAGTATTCGATATTTTTCTCGACAGAGACACCGACGAGTTGCCATTGAGTATTTTCCACGTATTGTGAGAGGTCTAGTTTGTTTGTTTTCATGACGATATCAATGTATTTGCCGTGGTATGTCCATGAACCGAACGTCAGATTGCAGACTTGTTGGTCAAAGGGAAAGAAAGCAACATCGATCTTGCATTGGCTTTTAAACTGGAATGGCGAAAGCCAAGTGGTGTGGCCAGTGTAGTCAATAGTTACGGCAGTGTCTATTTTAGCAGCCATTACGCCAGAATCTTCTATGCTAAAAGTTTGGAAGAAAAATAACGACGTAGTTTATAGATGGTGTGCACTACAGTACTATCATCATGGTCATTATCGTTATCAGTACTATCATCATGATGGTCATTATCGTCATCAGTACCATCATGGTCATTATCGTCATCAGTACTATCATCATCATGGTCACTATCGTCATCAGTACCATCATCATCATGGTCATTATCGTCATCAGTACCATCATCATCATGGTCATTATCGTTATCAGTACTATCATCATCATGGTCATTATCGTCATCAGTACCATCATCGTCATGGTCATTATCGTCATCAGTACCATCATCATCATGGTCATTATCGTCATCAGTACCATCATCATCATGGTCACTGTCGTCATCAGTACCATCATCATGGTCATTATCGTTATCAGTACCATCATAATCATGGTCATTATCGTCATCAGCACCATAATGATCATAATGGTCGCGATGACCAGCGTCATTGCCAACACTATCAGATCAGATCATTACCATTATGACAACTAACACCATCATCTCTACTAACACCACCCACACGTTCTATCCACCTAACTCTTCTACCCTTCCCTCCTGTGCTTCCACCTCACCTTCCTCTTTCTCCTCTATTACCTCTACTCCTACTCCACTTCATCTTTCTCCACTTTCTCCTCATCTTCTTCCGTCACCTCCTTTTTTTCCACTTTATCCTCTACCTTCCACCCGCCCCCCCCTCCTTCCTCCTTTTCCTCATCTTTCTGCAGCACCACCTCCTCTTCCTTTTCTACATCCACTTCCTCTATCTCACTTTCGTTCTCTTCCACCCCACCCTCGTTCTCCTCTCCCACCTCTTCTTTCTTCACTTAATTCTCTACTTTCTCCTCTTCCTCCTCTTTTTTCCTCATTCCCCTGCGCCACCTCCTTCCTCCTTCTCTCCTCCCTCCCCTCCTCCTCTTCCCCTCCTCCTCTTCCCCCTCCTCTTCCTCTTCCTCCTCCTCCTCCTCTTCCCCTCCTCTTCCTCCTCTTCCCCCTCCTCTTCCCCCTCCTCTTCCCCCTCCTCCTCCTCCTCTTCCCCCTCCTCCTCTTCCCCCTCCTCCTCTTCCCTCTCCTCCTCTTCCTCCTCCTCCTCTTCCCCCTCCTCCTCTTCCCTCCTCCTCCTCTTCCCTCCACCTCCTCCTCTTCCCCCTCCTCCTCCTCTTCCCCTCCTCCTCCTCCTCTTCCCCCTTCCCCTCCCTCCTCTTCCCCCTCCTCCTCCCCCTCTTCCCCCTCCTCTTCCTCCTCGTCCCCCTCCTCTTCCTCCTCCTCTTCCTCCTCTTCCCCCCTACTGCTCTTCTCCCTCCTCCTCCTCTTCCCCCTCCTCCTCCCCCTCTTCCCCCTCCTCTTCCCCCTCCTCTTCCTCCTCTTCCCCCTCCTCTTCCTCCTCTTCCCCCTCCTCCTCCTCTTCCCCCTCCTCCTCTTCCCCCTCCTCCTCTTCCCCCTCCTCCTCCTCTTCTCCCTCCTCCTCTTCCCCCTCCTCTTCCTCCTCTTCCCCCTCCTCCTCCTCTTCCCCCTCCTCCTCCTCTCCCCCTCCTCTTTCCCCTCCTCTTCCTCCTCTTCCCCCTCCTCCTCCTCTTCCCCCTCCTCCTCCTCTTCCTCCTCCTCTCCCTCCTCCTCCTCCTCTCTCCCTCCTCTCCCTCCTCCTCCTCTTCCCCCTCCTCCTCTTCCCCTCCTCTTCCACCACGTTCTTCTCCTTCTCCTTCACCTCCTCGCCCTTCTCCACCTCATCCACTTCCTTATCTCCCATTATCATTAATCGTTATCATTGGCTATCATCGCCATAATTCTGTCATGTTTTTTGTAGTATTGGTATTATATACTCACCTATTGTACAAGCAGATGTCAGGAACCCAGACTAAATCATTTTGCAGGTTTACAGTTTTTATTCCCATATGTTCATTTGGATCCCAACGCAGCAACGGATTATTCCAATGTTGAGTTACCCCCAATTGAAATGTTAAAAACTGATTCTTTTCATCCTAACAATCAGAAGGAAAGATTAGGTACTGTAAATATGGTGTTGTCTAATGTATGTGAAACAGGTGCCTTGGAAAGGAAAGGGGAGGATAAAGGACTGCGGGCTAATCATCCTTACTTGCAGCCAGTGGCTGAATTGCGAAGGACGCAGATCAACGTGGCCGTGTCGAGGCATATCAAAGGCGCTCCAAGCAGCCGCCATATGACACAATTCAGACCACGGATCACAGCTAAGATGTTAGGTGTTGATTTTATGGAGGGAGGAAAACCGGAGAAGCCGGCGAAAACCCCTCGAAGCACAGGAGAGATCAACTACAACTCTACTCACATGAGTTCAAGCCCGACAACGGGGTCATTCCCAAGTGGTCACCCATCCAAGTACTAACCCCGTCTAACCGGGCTTAACTTTTTGGTGAGAGGCAGCGCGCTAACAGCACACGCCACCCGTGGGGAGAACCGGAGGGCTAAACATCTTTACTTGTAGCGGGTGACTGAATTGCGAAGGATATAAAGATATATAAAGATTCATTCCTAAATTGTGGAATTATTATTTAAAATTGTATTTTCCTACGTACCACTCCAACGAGTCTACGAAATATCAAGTTAAAGGCCACAATCACTGGTCTCTTGTTGTCAACCAGAGGCAAAACTTGTTTGCTGTAATTCTTTAACAGAACGTTGTTGATCAGCTTGTACTCGGTATTGATGAGTGAGTCTCCTGAATCTCCTGGAGAATATTCAATGAATGGTCGTTACGAATAGTTAAGACATATATACTGATATTAATTTTAATACACTAGAACTGGCAACATTTAGATGTCTGATGCTCAGCCACTACTTTACTGCTCTTGTGAATACTTATAACCCTGACGATCCACGTTCTTTCAAAACTATATGTCCAAATTGTAATAATTCCCGCAGTCTTACCCGCAGCATTACTTGCTGTTTTTAGTATTTATTTCTATATTGTGTACGTTGTATATTGTGTAAGTTTTATTATAATTTTTTTACTTTAACTTTTATATTTTTGGGCTCGCAGTAATTGGCCTTCACGCTGTTGTAGTGACCCTGCCATAGGTTTAAATTTGTGTTTGTGTTTGAATGGTCCTCGTTTTAGTTTATTTTGTGATACCATACATGTATTTAGGCAAGTCTATGGCGAAGCTAATAAAATAAAATAAAGATAAAATATACATATAATACGTGATATTATATCAGCGCTCATCAATGTCAAAGTCTTGTCAGCGTGGTCTGAGCTTGACTGGTTTTGCGCTATCTATCTATCTGTCTGTCTGTCTGTCTGTCTGTCTGTCTGTCTGTCTGTCTGTCTGTCTGTCTGTCTGTCTGTCTGTCTGTCTGTCTGTCTGTCTATCTGTCTATCTGTCTATCTGTCTATCTGTCTATCTGTCTATCTGTCTATCTGTCTATCTGTCTATCTGTCTATCTGTCTATCTGTCTATCTGTCTATCTGTCTATCTGTCTATCTGTCTATCTGTCTATCTGTCTATCTGTCTATCTGTCTATCTGTCTATCTGTCTATCTATCTATCTATCTATCTATCTATCTATCTATCTATCTATCTATCTATCTATCTATCTATCTATCTATCTATTAGATATTTGGTCATTGCATGGTCACTCATTTATAATATGTGGGATTATCTCAGCGCTCATCAAAGTCTTGTCAGCGTGGTCTGAGCTTGACTGGTTTTGCGCGCGCTATCTATGCATGGCATATGATACAATATAAACCACGCTACAGTATTGTTAAAATGTGGTATGGAAACAAATTAGACAGTCTGCCCTTGCAGTCACGCCTTACTACAAATAAAAATAATGCGCGCAAACCAGTCAAGCTCAGACCACGCTGACAAGACTTTGATGAGCGCTGAGATAATCCCACATATTATAAATGAGTGACAATGATCAAATATCTAATAGATAGATAGTACGCGTCTCTAAGATTTTACAGACTGTGTCGACTTGTAAGGCGAGTGTTGTAGCTCTATGTTGTTGAAAGTAGTATGGTGTTGATGTATCAGTACATCATTCTGTAACTCGTATCTATCAATGATTTCCCGATTATCGACATTTAAACGATGAATCCTTGCCCCATTCTGTTCAAATTTAATCGAACTGATCCGTACAAGAAAAATTCTCTTTGTCCGCTAATTGTGTTCGCTGACTTACGTTGTGTCCTGCTGTACTGCAGACAAAATCGTTTACATTTACAGCGGGATACATTTTATGTATAAACCTATCAATATTTCTAAAATACTTCAGTGTCTCAAAACCTGCTGTTGTTAACTTACAGATACTGCTGTCCCGATAAGTTCAGTCTGAAAAATTTATGAATACACAAAGATGCGGATTCCTATATAGTGGTCTGCCCTAAATGAAGGATATATCACCCGAAGTCATACGACTGAAATACGTAAGTTTATATACTGTTACTTTTAATAATAGTGGTATTATAGCGATATGCCGTGCAACTTGTCTTGTAATTTTGTTGCGACCCAAGTTGCGAGAGAAATTGCGTTGTGTATCAGCCCCACAACTTTTGCATCAAGCATTGCTTGAAGTATAACGAAGTTATACTTTTTACAACGATTGCTACAACGAATACAATTGCAAAATTGTAACACATTTGTTGCAACTTGCCTTTCAATGAACCTGTCTGCGATAAGCCAATCAAGCCACGCTGGCACACAGACAAACGAATCTTACAAATAAAATAATGGAACCAACAGACGAAGCATGAAAAATTGCTTTAGTGTTAGAATCCTTTATTACGAGGCAAGTTTTAAGAAAATTTGCCAAGTATGCTAAGTATAGTTTCTGACCTTTAATCAATTCTGTCAGTCTCTATACAATATTATTGATAGAGTGACATGCAATTGATCTTAAGGTCTAGAATCTGTAGATACTTGATATAATTGTAACGAGTTCTTACCGATTGCTACACTAAGCCAAAGTCCAAGGACTCCAAAAATAATAAACACAGCCTTCATGTTTCGTCCTGCAGTTGCTAAACTCCTACACCGCGTGTGTGTTAGTTGTCTGCCTTTAGAAGTGACCGCTAACGTCTTGAGTTGCCGTTGTTTTATGAATAACTTAAATGATAAATATGACTTAAATGAATCAATTTTTATTAGACAGCTACCGAATAGATTTTCTTTATTTGGAAACGATAAATTGGATGGAACGTTTGTTTTCGTAAATTAACCGTGATAATGCCGACGTTCTTTAATATCTATAAGCTAGGCAAGAGACGCTATTATTTAAGGCGCTCTTATACCTAAAATAATGCTGGTTTTTGTGGGATTCTTATTGTGGACACCCATGTGTTTGGATCAGTAGCGTTTACGGACGCACATTAAAAATGCATACATGATTAGATTTTATTATAAGTAATAACATGACTTGAGGGAAATTAGCGACTAAATTTCCCCGCCGCCGAGGGAAGGTTTGTGAAAGTCCAAGGGCCGCAGGCCAGAGGAGTTTTACAAATCTTCCCGAGGCAAAGGGGAAATGTTATTAGTTTGTAATATTATGATCGCCAAGGAAAACTTTGAGAATCTTACCGAGAGGAGTAAAGTTTTTTTTCCACGGGAAAATTAGAAGACAAAGGATAAATTTCCCTCTTGCATGAGCGATGAGGGAAATACGAGGTTTACATTCCCTCGGAGAACAAAAGAATCCGAGGCGATCATGGTATTATTTATAGTAATTCCCAACAGACTCCTGCAGTTTGACTCAGTTTTCAACAATCTGTCGTTAGAAAGAAACGGGAGGCCTTCGCTCGAAACGTTAGACTCCTACGTTCTCTGTTTCGGCAGTATATCTAACCTTACTATATTTCGATTGTTGTTTCAACACTGCCTACGCAGCACACTACTTTTATGTCGTTAGAAAGATCTGATAAGGTATCATATTATCCCACCCATCGTATCGTAACGCGTGACATACTCATTGTAACATATCTTTAACAACCGAACACTGTTCAGAACTGTTTTTATTTACGTTGTATGCACACCGTTGCCACGACTAGATCAAACCACAATAAATCTGACAGTCATTGGAAAGGAACTCTCTTCGCAGCAGCTGCTTTGTGGCTTAAATTAAAAAAATGTTTGGGACTAGACGTAGTGCAATGGCTGTCCTCACCAATACTGTACAAATCGAAAATGTTAAAGGTTCTTAATTCTTATACTGTTTTATTATATGGCACGGATTACTTCCGGTAAAATCACGCGCTGCGATTGGTTGCTGACGGGGCGAGATTTCTCCGTAGTGCCCACGGGCATTATTATATGCCCTACAATTGGAAACAAACAAAAAATCCTAATAAGAAACTTTTATTGCCGAAAAACGGCGAAAATAGATGAAATAGACGACGATGAACATTATGAAAGTAAATTCTAGTATCCAGACGAGAAAGAAACAGAAGAAAATAACGCTAGTTCGGCGTTTTGACGAAGTTAAAGGAAGCGAAGACCAAGAAATACAAGATTGATTTTGAAATAAAAAGTGCCATATAATAAACTACTTAATAACCTCGACCGTTCGGTCTTTACGGTAAAATATTAAACCTCGGTCTTGAACGTATTAACCTCGCTATCGCTAGGTCAATACAGCAAGACCTCGGTTTAATATTTTACCGTAAAGACCTCACTCTCGATTATTAAGTAGTTAATAATATTCGTAAACAATGCCTAACGTCTCTCTGACTGAAGGCCCACCGCTTCACTCAAATTGTCAGACTTTCCTTAATACGACTATTTGAGCAGTACACCCACCTTTTACAGTCCAGCTGGATGTTCTTTCCCGCGCGACCTTGCAATATTGACAGCAACATTGCAATGCTGACTTGCTAACGATACACGGCGACTCCTTGGCAAGTTGCTAAAAATTCGCATTTTAAATATCGAACTTCACGTAACATGAAGTTTACTTAGAGTTAGTTGTTCTGACTTTTAATAGAACTTCATGTTATGTGAAATTCGATATTTAAAATGCGAATTTTTAGCAACTTGCCAAGTGCAATGTTGCTATCAATATTGCAATGTTGCTATCAATATTGCAATGTTGCTATCAATATTGCAATGTTGCTATCAATATTGCAATGTTGCTATCAAATATTGCAAGGTTGCTATCAAATATTGCAAGGTCGCTATCAATATTGCAATGTTGCTATCTATATCCGCTCGGATATTTACGCATGCGTACCTCAACCGGAATAACAAGAATCCTGTGATTTGAAACGGATTATCCCAGAGTCTCTCGTTTCCCGGGTGGGAACGTGGGCTCCGGGAACGAGATTGGGTGGAACCGTACTAATTCGAGACTGGTTCCGAATTCGTCCGGTACCGTGTAAACGGGGTCCAAGTGTCAAAAAGAAGAGCGCAAGATTGTTATGAGTACGTAGAAGGTGAAAAAGTCCGAAGCAATAATGTCAAAACGTATATATACTGTTTTTAAACTCAAACTAAACTAAAATTAAATAAAAATAAAATAGACCAAAAAATAAACAAAGTTTATTTAAAAACAATATTATAAATCGTTATTTATTTACATTTATATTTTTTGTTTGTTTGTTTGTTTGTTCGTTTGTGTTTGTTTGTGCTATTTACAGAATGAGTGGCCGTTCTGTATCGGGGTATACAGACACGAGGCGAAGCCGAGTGCCTGTATCCCGATACAGAACGGACACGAATTGTGTAAATTACTTATAAAACGCCTATTAAGTTAGCTAAAACTACATCATGTTAAGAGCTGATAAACCTTCGAGGTAAGGTGTAATCATAGTCAGTCGAGATATGGTCTGGAAACTCTGCTAAAGTCTTTGGTCTATCTTTTTGTTCGTGCACGGTGCACGGTCACTGAACACATTGTATTTTAGTATAATGAACGAATTGTCCAATAGCAACGTTTCAGTTCAATCACTCAACCGTGCTATTTAAATATTAATAAACCTAAAACAAAGGATGTGCACGGTGCAAGGTACACACGCAAAGACCTGATGCAGAATGATGTCAGATCTGTTCAGAAAAATGTAGCGACCCCTGATACAGCCTGTTGCAGTATCAGCTATGATACACCTATGATATCATATCTGTATCATACCTGCAGCTACAACAGACTGTTCAGAACTGATTCTGTCAAACTGTATCAGCCTGACACGGTCAGTGCTGTATATAACAGACTGAACAGGTATGTTGTCTACGGAGCTGTCACAGTCTGTTAGAAATTCTAACTAAATGTTGATACATCAGCGCTGGTACATTCTGTAGCTGTCAGGCTGTATCAAGGGTCGCTACATTTCTCTGAACAGATCTGATATCAGAGCTGATCAGACTGTGCGTTTTTTGGTGTGTACGGTTCAACATAAAATCACAGCTCATTATAGGCGCTTTGAAGTTTGCCGAGTTTTCCAGACCATATCTCGATTGACTAATAAGCTACGATTATTAAATTAGTGATGTGAGCATGCGCTTTGATTAAGTATTAGTCCCACATTTTATATTCTAAGTGACGTGCCATAAATAGCCGTCTTGTTGTTCAACAAATGTTTGCATCTTCATCTTGTATGAGGACGCTACCAGCGTACCTCACTCAAGATAGTTGAATGCGAAGTGTCTGTACACTTGCTACAGAACTGATATCAGTATCTGTAAATGTGATACAGAACTGACGTTTGGTTAAACATTTCTGTATCACATTTACAGACACTGATATCAGTTCTGTGTTGGGGTAAACAGTAAACAGACATTGATTAAACCTTAATTTCTTTTGAATTTTCCTCATGAATATTAACAAGTTTTAGAAGTAGTAATTAAAATATTCGCGACCGATCTTTATGGGCATTTACAAAAGCGAGCCATTGCAGATGCCCATGAAGATCGGACGCGAATATTTTAACTTACTTATCAAATTATAAGTGTACATGATGAATACTTTGTTTAAGAGTTGTAAGAAACGTTTAAGATAAGATCATTTTAACTCAGAAAAAACTGAATTTGAGCCGCTAGTGTCTAATAACTTTGATAAAACATTGATGTTTTATTAATCAATGTCTTAACAGCATTTACAAACACCTGATTAAAGATTCATTTCTTTTGAATTTTCCTTATGAATTATTAATGACTTTGATAAGTTTATTTACACCTTATTTCTATTTTTTTTAAATAACTTTATCCGTTCCAGCGTCTAGCCGTGTGTCAAAAATAAATTAAAATATTTCCAAAAGACTAAGTGTTCTATTTATGATAAATAAAGATGGCTGTTGTAACCAAGATAAACGCGACCGTAAAATACTCATTAAACTCAAGACTAAAAATTAGAACGGATAAACTAGTGCTAACTAACATAGAGCCAGCGATAAGAATGAGCCGCGCAAGATTACTGGCGTACTTCATGATAGCTCCCATGATTATACCATTTATCGCCTGGAATGAACAAAACAAACAATAAGTAACTTAAATAGTGAAATAAAAGTAGCGTGCTGCGTAGGCAGTGTTGAAACAACAATCGAAATATAGTAAGGTTAGATATATTGCCGAAACAGAGAACGTAGGAGTCTAACGTTTCGAGCGAAGGCCCTCCCGTTTCTTTCTAACGACAGATTGTTGAGAACTGAGTCAAACTGCAGGAGTCTGTTGGGAATTACTTATAATAAGATCTAATCATGTATGCATTTTTAATGTGCGTCCGTAAACGCTACTGATCCAAACACATGAGTGTCCACAATAAGAATCCCACAAAAACGAGCATTATTTTAGGTATAAGAGCGCCTTAAATAATAGCGTCTCTTGCCTAGCTTATAGCTATTAAAGAACGTCGGCGTGATCACGGTTAATTTACGAAAACAAAAGTTCCATCCAATTTATCGTTTCCAAATAAAGAAAATCTATTCGGTAGCTGTCTAATAAAAATTGATTCATTTAAGTCATATTTATCATTTAAGTTATTCATAAAATAATATACTGTACCTGGGTAAATATTATAATTATTGTCCATATTGAAAATCCCTTGAACATATCCCCAACACTTTTAAAATCTAGTCCGAACAAACAAACAAACAAACAAACAAACAAACAAAAAAGTTATCTCTAGACGTTCATGAGAATTTCATCATTTTCGTACATATTCCTCTCCTCTCCTCTCCTCTCCTCTCCTCTCCTCCCCTCTCCTCTCCTCTCCTCTCCTCCCCTCCCCTCCCCTCCCCTCCCCTCCCCTCCCCTCCCCTCCCCTCTCCTCCCCTCTCCTCTCCTCTCCTTCTCTCTTTTCCTCCTTCTCTCCTCTCCTCCTTCTCTCCTCCTTCTCTCCTCCTTCTCTTCTCCTTCTCTCCTCCTTCTCTCCTCCTCTCTCCTCTTCTCTCCTCCTTCTCTCCTCTTCTTTCCTCTTCTCTCCTCTTCCCTTCCCTTCCCTTCCCTTCCCCTCCCTTCCCTTCCCTTCCCTTCCCGCCTCGTCTCTCTTCTCTTCTCTTCCCTCTCATCTCATCCACTTCTTTTCTTTGCTCTTTCCCCCTTTCTTATCTTATCTCATTTTCCCTATGTTCACTTACAGGATCTTTCATCTCCAAGTAAAAAAACTTGTGACATACAAAATGCCGAAAGGTTGATGGCAACGCCAAAACTATACAACATGATACCCTGTACGGGCAGCGAAAACTAGAAGAACAAACAACAATCGAAATGAAAATATTCCTTTTTACTACTGACCAGGGAAAATGTGTTCAAACAAAAATTCATAACCAACGTCTTATTTCGCCTACCCACTTCAGGTGGGGTGGTGAGGGGTAGCGAAGATAAGACCCTAGCTACCACGTTGAACTAACCTTAGCTTGCTTTTTAAGAATATACTCTACAAAAAAATAAATATATGAATGGAATATTACTAGTGATCAATAACATATTACTCAACACGCTATTGTGAAATAACACCTTTTTAGACCTTCTGTGGCAACCAGAAGGTTGTATTTGTGCTAAATATTCATATTTGATCCTTACTCGAAAAAAATGTAAAGGGTTAGCCTTTACTTTTTGACCGATTTTGGCCATTTTTCGAACTTTTGAATCAGGGTAAAAAATTAGGGTAAAAAAATGGTTAAATAAAGTCTTTTTAGACCTACTTTGAAAAGGAGAAGGCTTTATTTTGGCTAAAAATATTTTTTTGAAAAAAATCCGGAAAAAAAAAGTAAAGGGGTTAGCCTTTAGTTTTTGACCGATTTTGGTCACTTTTGAAACTTTTGAGTTAGGGTCAAAATCGGTTAAATAAAGTCGTTTTAAACCTTCTGTGAAAAGGAGAAGGCTGTATTTTGGCTAAAAATATTTTTTTGGGATTTTTTGAAAAAAATCTGGAAACAAAAAAGTAAAGGGGTTAGCCTTTACTTTTTGACCGATTTTGGCCATTTTTCGAACTTTTGAATCAGGGTAAAAAATTAGGGTAAAAAAATGGTTAAATAAAGTCTTTTTAGACCTACTTTGAAAAGGAGAAGGCTGTATTTTGGCTAAAAATATTTTTTTGGGATTTTTTGAAAAAAATCTGGAAACAAAAAAGTAAAGGGGTTAGCCTTTACTTTTTGACCGATTTTGGTCACTTTTGAAACTTTTCAGTTAGCGTCAAAAACGGTTAAATAAAGTCGTTTTAAAACCTTCTGTGAAAAGGAGAAGGCTGTATTTTGGCTAAAAATATTTTTTTGAAAAAAATCCGGAAAAAAAAAAGTAAAGGGGTTAGCCTTCAGTTTTTGACCGATTTTGGTCACTTTTGAAACTTTTGAGTTAGGGTCAAAAACGGTTAAATAAAGTCGTTTTAAACCTTCTGTGAAAAGGACAAGGCTGTATTTCACAGAAGGTTTAAAACGACTTTATTTAACCGTTTTTGACCCTAACTCAAAAGTTTCAAAAGTGACCAAAATCGGTCAAAAAGTACAGGCTAACCCCTTTACTTTTTGACCGATTTTGACCATAAAAAGTAAAAAAGTAAAGTGGTTTATCTCATTAAAAATTGAATGGATTGTTCTACTTTTTTCAGTGGTTATTCCATAGTTGGTGTGCTATACAATGAACTAAAATATTTAGCCTTACTTCCAAAGTTGAAAAATGGCCAAAATCGGTCAAAAAGTAAATGCTAACCCCTTTACTTTTTGACCGATTTTGACCATAAAAAGTGAAAAAGTAAAGTGGTTTATCTCATTAAAAATTGAATGGATTGTTCTACTTTTTTCAGTGGTTATTCCATAGTTGGTGTGCTATACAATGAACTAAAATATTTAGCCTTCCAAAGTTGAAAAATGGCCAAAATCGGTCAAAAAGTAAAGGCTAACCCCTTTACTTTTTGACCGATTTTGACCATAAAAAGTAAAAAAGTAAAGTGGTTTATCTCATTAAAAATTGAATGGATTGTTCTACTTTTTTCAGTGGTTATTCCATAGTTGGTGTGCTATACAATGAACTAAAATATTTAGCCTTACTTCCAAAGTTGAAAAATGGCCAAAATCGGTCAAAAAGTAAAGGCTAACCCCTTTACTTTTTGACCGATTTTGACCATAAAAAGTAAAAAAGTAAACTGGTTTATCTCATTAAAAATTGAATGGATTGTTCTACTTTTTTCAGTGGTTATTCCATAGTTGGTGTGCTATACAATGAACTAAAATATTTAGCCTTACGTCCTAAGTTGAAAAATGGCCAAAATCGGTCAAAAAGTAAAGGCTAACCCCTTTACTTTTTGACCGATTTTGACCATAAAAAGTAAAAAAGTAAAGTGGTTTATCTCATTAAAAATTGAATGGATTGTTCTACTTTTTTCAGTGGTTATTCCATAGTTGGTGTGCTATACAATGACCTAAAATATTTAGCCTTCCAAAGTTGAAAAATGGCCAAAATCGGTCAAAAAGTAAAGGCTAACCCCTTTACTTTTTGACCGATTTTGACCATAAAAAGTAAAAAAGTAAACTGGTTTATCTCATTAAAAATTGAATGGAGTGTTCTACTTTTTTCAGTGGTTATTCCATAGTTGGTGTGCTATACAATGAACTAAAATATTTAGCCTTACTTCCAAAGTTGAAAAATGGCCAAAATCGGTCAAAAAGTAAAGGCTAACCCCTTTACTTTTTGACCGATTTTGACCATAAAAAGTAAAAAAGTAAACTGGTTTATCTCATTAAAAATTGAATGGATTGTTCTACTTTTTTCAGTGGTTATTCCATAGTTGGTGTGCTATACAATGAACTAAAATATTTAGCCTTACTTCCAAAGTTGAAAAATGGCCAAAATCGGTCAAAAAGTAAAGGCTAACCCCTTTACTTTTTGACCGATTTTGACCATAAAAAGTAAAAAAGTAAACTGGTTTATCTCATTAAAAATTGAATGGATTGTTCTACTTTTTTCAGTGGTTATTCCATAGTTGGTGTGCTATACAATGAACTAAAATATTTAGCCTTACTTCCTAAGTTGAAAAATGGCCAAAATCGGTCAAAAAGTAAAGGCTAACCCCTTTACTTTTTGACCGATTTTGACCATAAAAAAGTAAAAAAGTAAACTGGTTTATCTCATTAAAAATTGAATGGAGTGTTCTACTTTTTTCAGTGGTTATTCCATAGTTGGTGTGCTATACAATGAACTAAAATATTTAGCCTTACTTCCAAAGTTGAAAAATGGCCAAAATCGGTCAAAAAGTAAAGGCTAACCCCTTTACTTTTTGACCGATTTTGACCATAAAAAGTAAAAAAGTAAACTGGTTTATCTCATTAAAAATTGAATGGATTGTTCTACTTTTTTCAGTGGTTATTCCATAGTTGGTGTGCTATACAATGAACTAAAATATTTAGCCTTACGTCCTAAGTTGAAAAATGGCCAAAATCGGTCAAAAAGTAAAGGCTAACCCCTTTACTTTTTGACCGATTTTGACCATAAAAAGTAAAAAAGTAAACTGGTTTATCTCATTAAAAATTGAATGGATTGTTCTACTTTTTTCAGTGGTTATTCCATAGTTGGTGTGCTATACAATGAACTAAAATATTTAGCCTTCCAAAGTTGAAAAATGGCCAAAATCGGTCAAAAAGTAAAGGCTAACCCCTTTACTTTTTGACCGATTTTGACCATAAAAAGTAAAAAAGTAAAGTGGTTTATCTCATTAAAAATTGAATGGATTGTTCTACTTTTTTCAGTGGTTATTCCATAGTTGGTGTGCTATACAATGAACTAAAATATTTAGCCTTCCAAAGTTGAAAAATGGCCAAAATCGGTCAAAAAGTAAAGGCTAACCCCTTTACTTTTTGACCGATTTTGACCATAAAAAGTAAAAAAGTAAAGTGGTTTATCTCATTAAAAATTGAATGGATTGTTCTACTTTTTTCAGTGGTTATTCCATAGTTGGTGTGCTATACAATGACCTAAAATATTTAGCCTTCCAAAGTTGAAAAATGGCCAAAATCGGTCAAAAAGTAAAGGCTAACCCCTTTACTTTTTGACCGATTTTGACCATAAAAAGTAAAAAAGTAAACTGGTTTATCTCATTAAAAATTGAATGGAGTGTTCTACTTTTTTCAGTGGTTATTCCATAGTTGGTGTGCTATACAATGAACTAAAATATTTAGCCTTACTTCCTAAGTTGAAAAATGGCCAAAATCGGTCAAAAAGTAAAGGCTAACCCCTTTACTTTTTGACCGATTTTGACCATAAAAAGTAAAAAAGTAAACTGGTTTATCTCATTAAAAATTGAATGGAGTGTTCTACTTTTTTGAGTGGTTATTCCATAGTTGGTGTGCTATACAATGAACTAAAATATTTAGCCTTACTTCCAAAGTTGAAAAATGGCCAAAATCGGTCAAAAAGTAAAGGCTAACCCCTTTACTTTTTGACCGATTTTGACCATAAAAAGTAAAAAAGTAAACTGGTTTATCTCATTAAAAATTGAATGGATTGTTCTACTTTTTTCAGTGGTTATTCCATAGTTGGTGTGCTATACAATGAACTAAAATATTTAGCCTTACTTCCAAAGTTGAAAAATGGCCAAAATCGGTCAAAAAGTAAAGGCTAACCCCTTTACTTTTTGACCGATTTTGACCATAAAAAGTAAAAAAGTAAACTGGTTTATCTCATTAAAAATTGAATGGATTGTTCTACTTTTTTCAGTGGTTATTCCATAGTTGGTGTGCTATACAATGAACTAAAATATTTAGCCTTACTTCCTAAGTTGAAAAATGGCCAAAATCGGTCAAAAAGTAAAGGCTAACCCCTTTACTTTTTGACCGATTTTGACCATAAAAAGTAAAAAAGTAAACTGGTTTATCTCATTAAAAATTGAATGGAGTGTTCTACTTTTTTCAGTGGTTATTCCATAGTTGGTGTGCTATACAATGAACTAAAATATTTAGCCTTACTTCCAAAGTTGAAAAATGGCCAAAATCGGTCAAAAAGTAAAGGCTAACCCCTTTACTTTTTGACCGATTTTGACCATAAAAAGTAAAAAAGTAAACTGGTTTATCTCATTAAAAATTGAATGGATTGTTCTACTTTTTTCAGTGGTTATTCCATAGTTGGTGTGCTATACAATGAACTAAAATATTTAGCCTTACGTCCTAAGTTGAAAAATGGCCAAAATCGGTCAAAAAGTAAAGGCTAACCCCTTTACTTTTTGACCGATTTTGACCATAAAAAGTAAAAAAGTAAACTGGTTTATCTCATTAAAAATTGAATGGATTGTTCTACTTTTTTCAGTGGTTATTCCATAGTTGGTGTGCTATACAATGAACTAAAATATTTAGCCTTACTTCCAAAGTTGAAAAATGGCCAAAATCGGTCAAAAAGTAAAGGCTAACCCCTTTACTTTTTTTTTCCGGATTTGTTTCAAAAAATCCCAAAAAATATTTTTAGCCAAAATACAGCCGTCTCCTTTTCACAGAAGGTTTAAAACGACTTTATTTAACCGTTTTTGACCCTAACTCAAAAGATTCAAAAGTGACCAAAATCGATCAAAAAGTAAAGGCTAACCCCTTTACTTTTTTTTTCCGGATTTTTTTCAAAAAATCAAAAAAAATATTTTTAGCCAAAATACAGCTGTCTCCTTTTCACAGAAGGTTTAAAACGACTTTATTTAACCGTTTTTTACCCTAACTCAAAAGTTTCAAAAGTGACCAAAATCGGTCAAAAAGTAAAGGCTAACCCCTTTACTTTTTTTTCCCGATTTTTTTCAAAAAATCCAAAAAAATATTTTTAGCCAAAATACAGCCTTCTCCTTTTCATAGAAGGTTTAAAACGACTTTCTTTAACCGTTTTTCACCCTAACTCAAAAGTTTCAAAAGTGACCAAAATCGGTCAAAAAGTAAAGGCTAACCCATTTACTTTTTCTTTCCGGATTTTTTTCAAAAAATAAAAAGCCTAAAAAGGCTTTATTTGACATTTTTTTTACCGTAATTCAAACGTTCGAAAAATGGCCAAAATCGGTCAAAAAGTAAAGGCTAACCCGTTTACATCCCCCCCCTGATTTTTTTTAAAAAAGAGAAAAATATATTTAGCCCAAATACAGCCTTCTCCTACCCAAAGAAGGTCTAAAAAGGTTTTGTTTGACATTTGTTGACCCTAATTCAAAAGTTCGAAAAATGGCTGTGGTAAGGAGAAGGCTGTATTTGGGCAAAATATTCATATTAGAGCCTTATTTCAAAAGTTGGGGGGAAAATGTTACAAAAACATTTGTGTGATTTACCAGTATAAATTCCTGCTCCTCCAGAGATACAGCAATATATAAGTATCATCATTACTCCAAGAAATGTGACATGAATTTTATTCTTCGATGCATTTGTAACGTCCTGACTGGATAGCCAACCACCATAGCTAAAAGAATAAATTATTAGAGATAATTTGCTGATAAATGATAATGATACCTGAATACTTTCAGTAGTATATATACAGTAGTACATACAGATGACATGAAGTAGCTGAGCATTATGATAGTGCAGTGCAGTACAGTACAACGCAATACAGTGCAGTGCAATATGTACAGTACAGTGCAATACAGTGCAGTACAGTGCAGTACAGTGCAATACAGTGTAGTACAGTGCCGTACAGTGCAGTACAGTGCAATACAGTGCAGTACAGTGCAATACAGTGCAATACAGTGCAATACAGTGCAGTACAGTGCAATACAGTGCAGTACAGTGCAATACAGTGCAGTACAGTGCAATACAGTGCAGTACAGTGCAATACAGTGCAGTACAGTGCAATATGTACAGTACAGTGCAATATGTACAGTACAGTGCAGTGCAATACAGTCAGTGCAATACAGCGCAGCGCAGTGCAATACAGTCAGTACAATACAGCGCAGCGCAGTGCAATACAGCGCAGTGTAGTCCAATACATACAGTGTAGTGCAATACATACAGTGTAGTGCAATATGTACAGTGCAATACGTACAGTACAGTACAGTGCAATATGTACAGTACAGTACAGTACAGTGCAATATGTACAGTACAGTATAGTATAGTACAGTGCAGTGCAGCAGTGCATACAGTACAACAGTACAGTATAGTATATTAAAAACTCATTAATAATTCATGAGGAAAACACAAAAGAAATCAATACCGTAGCAGAGGTTGTAAATCGGATACAGAATCGTCCTGATTTACATAAACTTTAGCTTCGATTTTCTCGGCTAAAATAGAGTATATCGCTAAAATAGTTGGTGAACTTGATTACTTAGATGCATTTGTATTTTAAGAAAGATACAGCATTCGCAACCGATCTGTATCTGATTTACTACGGCTCGCCTTGTAAATCAGATACAGATCGGCTGCTCATGCTGTATCTATTACGTATAGTGCAGTACAGTGCAATACAGTACAGTACAGTGCAGTGCAGTACAGTGCAGTACAGTACAGTGCAGTACAGTACAGTGCAGTACAGTGCAGTACAGTACAGTGCAGTACAGTACAGTGCAGTACAGTACAGTGCAGTGCAGTGCAGTACCGTGCAGTGCAGTGCAGTACAGTACAGTGCAGTGCAGTACAGTACAGTGCAGTGCAGTGCAGTGCAGTACAGTGCAGTACAGTACAGTGCAGTACAGTACAGTACAGTGCAGTGCAGTGCAGTACCGTGCAGTGCAGTGCAGTACAGTACAGTGCAGTGCAGTACAGTACAGTACAGTGCAGTGCACAGGGTCTGAAATTTACATTTTTTTTCAGTATCCCATGGGATACCAGGGTTCAAAGTTTCAGTATCCCCCCTAAGAATCCAGTATCCCACTTCTGGATACTAGTTACCATAATTTCTAGTATCCCACCTATTTGTCAGGGTGACTGTACATCACAAGAAATATATTAAGAAAACTGAGTCTGTAGGCTTTTTATATGGAAGTTGGTGCATCCATCTTTTACAAACTTCGAGTCCTTATCACACCAAGTAGGATATGCCAAGCAAATTTCACAGAACATCTTATCGTCTGTCAACTTGACCCAGGGGAAAGCTTTTTTCCAACTTGCGGAAAATTTACGATGACGCTTTTGAAGTTCGTATTTACGTCTATGATCAGCTTGGTGCTTTTCTTTACGTCTATGAACATTTTCTGTAAATCGTTGATCAGTTTGCTGTTCACGTACCTCTTCGTCTCTGATGACCACGACGACATTCACTACAACGTCTTCTACAGGAGCTGATTCCGCAGGAGTTTTTGTTTTTTTAATTAGATATTTTAGCATATTCACCGAAATTATTTTAATAAAAAAAAACAACACTACTTATAAATTAATATTCAAACATCCCCGTGAAGGCCTTCGGGTAGCAAGCTGACAACCATCCCCGCGAAGGTCCTGGGGACGAGATTGACAAATATCAACGACGCTATCACTCAATTTCCAAGATGGCGACTTATATAGATCAGTGGTGCTAACAAAGCGATCGGGAGACCAACGGAGGCCTTTTCCGCTATCCCGATTTTTGAAATTTCGTGGTATCCCGTCGGGATACAAGTAAAACAGAAGTTAGTATCCAAAACGAAATTTTAGTATCCCATGGATATCGGGATACCGCAAATTTCAGACCCTGGTGCAGTACAGTGCAGTACAGTGCAGTATTGAGTACAGTACTGAGTACAGTATACACTATAGTATACAGTTAAATAAATTTCAAATAAATTATTATATAATTTAAATAATAATCATCATTTAAATACCTGTTAAAAGCCCCTGCAATTGTTATCATTGTAATAGCAATCCATTTATTCTTTGCAACTGGCCTAAATAAATAGAGAATAATTTGGATGCGTGGAAATGTGAAATCTATTTTTGTTTGTTGACCAGCATATCTCACTCATTCGCTTTGCTCACTCGTGAGATATCTTGGTCAACACGAGAAATAAATTTCATATTTCCAAGCATTCATGTATTGTTCTGTTTATTATTAATTAATATAAAAAATAGTCCTATTCCCCCACAAAAATAGAGCAGTAAACTCTGTCATTTCACGATAATCGACACATGTGAGATTATTGTTTTTATTAGTGGCAGAAACATCAATAAAACACTTTATTTTATATACATGTAATAAAACACAATAATTATTGTTCAATTGTAATTGTACCATTAAATTATTTTATATACAATGTACAAGTATAACACTAACTGTAATTAATTGTTTTGTACCTTTTTAATAAAACTCTGTAAAGAACAGCAATACAGACAATTTTCAGGTTACTTAATACCTTATTTAGAAAGAAATAAAAAGAAATGCATTATTATACAGTCAGAGCAAATTGCATCCAATAAATTACTACACTGAGTATTAAATTTATAACTTCAGTGATTTCACTTCAACACTGTCCAATGCTACTGTAGACACAGGGAGCCCATCTTGGCAGCACGTGGGCACCCTGTGGAGGACTCGAAAGATGGGCAGGGGACTGTGGCAGGGGATTTAAAAAAATGAAAAACAGTTACCAGAAGCGGGGAAAAAGGTGGAAAAAAGGAAAAAATGGGGGGAAAGGGGGGGAGGGAGAGGAAAAAATATAAGGGCTGAAAGACCAAATGTTCCACGTGGAATGTGTTCCACAAGTAGCCAGGACATCTCGTATCGTCGGGAGCCACCATTAGAATACTGAAACCAAATGTGCAATAAATCAATAATCGTGAGACTTCCCGCTTTATCCGAAAAGCTTATCGTAGCATTTCGTAGCTATCCGAAAATAACTACTTGTGGAACACAATTCTCCCGAAAATACGATATGTAATTTAGCTGCAAAATCATGGCTAAAAGTTGAGATTTTGCATCATTTTGATTTATATTTTGATAAATGAATCATTATCACAACTACTTCGCTCAATTGTCTTACAATTTGAATACCAATAGGCGCTTAAAACGATGTTCAAAACAAGGAAGAATTCGTGTTTCATGCTCTTTATTATTTTCCTTTACACACCAATGATCGAGTGTGCCACAGTCCCCCGCGCTTCTTTCGAGTCCACCACAGGTGCCCATGTGCTGCCAAGATGCCAGGGCTCCCTGTGCTGTAGATGGCTTTATTTACTCTGTAAAATCAACACCATAGTCCCCCAGTTAAAATCTACTAACTAGTTATTTTGGACGCACAGAGAGAATCCGAGCAATGCCTCAACACATTGGAAATTAACATACCTGAAAACTGGCTGGGTCAACATAGCTCTGTATATGAACAACAATGTTGTTATTAATGCTGTATAGAATGGCTGGAACTGAAAACATCAAGAACTGCTTTGGACCTGGTAATCTTATAGTACTTTGCTTCTCCATGGCTTCTGGTAATAGCATTAAGATCGAGATTAACAGCTAAAAAGTAAAATAAAAAAGACTTGGATCAGTTCAAGTCATGACAAAAAATTTCACTTTTTCACAAAAAGATTTTTTTACACTTGGCACCACCGCCGAGCGTAGAAAATTTTTTCAGATTTTTGTACGCTCAGCACCACTGCCGAGAATAGCCCATATACAGTACAGTGAAACCAGAGTTTTGCGACCCCCATGTTTTACGACCACCTGTCATATACGACCACTTTTTCTGGCACGGATGATTTGTAGACAGTTGAAATATACCTGCAATGAGCGACCACTTGCCTTACGCAACCAGCGACCGCTTTTTTGTGTCCCAAACAAGAAATTTACCTGTTATGAGCGACCAGTTCATATTAAAAGCTGGCACTATGTAAATAAAATACGGGACGGTGGGACGGATGATCCTGATTGGGAACAACATCTTGTGGACCATGCAAAGAATGGCTTTGTATCTGATGGTGAGTGTGACGAAGAAAACGAAGTTGAAGACGTTGGAGAAAACGAACAAGAAACTCCTGTAGTGTCAGTGCAAGAAGCAGCTAGAATGGTTGCTGAGCTAAGGCGATTTGGCTTTAAGAATAATAAGCATGAGATTGTAGACACCATACTTAACATCGAAAAAGCAAAGAAAGCAAAGCTCACAAATTTTTTCTCTCCTTTAATGTAAATTATATTTTTTCAGTGTACATACAGTAATTCTAACTTAAATAATAAAAGTTATCTTCAAGTTGGATTTGTTCATGTCTTTATATTGCTAACGTTTCACCGTCTTCCCAAATTCTGATCGGCCATATAAATAATTTTATTTTGATGATGTCATTCGAAAACCTGTATGAACGACCACCTGTCCTTAATGACCACTTTTACGTGGCAACTGGGGTGGTCGCAAAACTCAGGTTTCACTGTAATTGCTTTGTACTGTATGTGTGACAATTTCTGTACTTTACCTTGCACAATTCAATAAAGAAGACAACAGAGATTGAGTTAAATGGGATTTTTCCATTCACTTTGCAAATGTTAAGCAACACTCCATGGGACCCATAGATAATTATTCTAAAAAACAATAAAGCAAACAAGCTACAGTATTGTTTAACCCACAGAGCCTGGAAAACATTCCCTAAATTAACACCTGATTCTAACATTAAAGGGTATTGGCAATAAACATTAAATTTGTCCCATTTGAAAGACCTTGTCAAATGGTATAAGAAGACCTTTTGTAATTTTTCTGTATCTTTCTTGTGTTTTGAAATATTTCGATCAAAGACAGCATGCTGTCTGCCATCTTGTTGTAATATTGGGTCTAATTAACTAGGAAATTGGTGACATCACAAGCAGGGTAAACCTGATGAAACTACTCCATTGGTGACCAAATTTCCATGGAAGGCTTTTTAAATGTTGTGGGTCAATTTAAAATGGAAATAATGCAACAAAAAATCGAGTTTCTAGCTCATAATGTCATAAGGTTGGCAAGATAAAAATTTCACTTTACCCTGGTTATGATGTCACATGCATATCGAAAATAATTCCAAGATGGCGGACAGCACGCTGTCTTTGGTCCAAATATTTCCAAAACCAAAACAGATACGGAAAAATTGTAAAAGGTCTTCTTATACCATTTGAAAATCAGGAAAGTAAACAGGTATTAATATATAAATTCTAATTAAAATCTAGTACACTGTAAACTTACCCACAAAAAAACATAAGATTCCACGAGAAACTTTGAGTAGGAGCTTGCCTTTGATGAGATTCCATCTTAAACTAGGAAATAGTTTTCCTAGGGAAAAAAAAAAGTTCAGTTCACAATGCTTGATAAATCCATGCTCAATTTAGCAGAGTTCTTTTAAGAAACAAGGCAATTCTATGGACCACTAACTTTTATGGGAGTTTTTTGAGGACAGCAATGGTGTATGGAAGTGAAACGTGGGCCATGAATGTGGAGCAGAGTGCAAGATTGGAGAGAACAGAGATGAGGATGATACGATGAATGTGTGGTGTATCTTTGTGGGATAGAGTGCCGAGGTGGAGTTGAGAGAAAGAATGGGGATTGAGTTGGTGACTGATATTGTGAGGCAGAACCGGTTGAGATGGCTGGGGCATGTATTATAGAAGATCTTCGGTGTGACCGACATGGAATGCACCCTGGAGTGTGGGTAGACGGGTAAAAAACAGGTAGACGGGTAAAAAACAGGTAGACATCATCCTCATTACCATTTTGGAAATACAAACCTCAATATAACAACAAATAAAAGTTCAAATCAAAAAATAATTTGGCATTCAACTATACACATTAAATAGAATCCATATGCAGTAATATCATATTTGGGTTTACAGCACTTTAATCTGCTGGTACAGCACATGACGTTTAAGAACAATGAATTGAATTCTTATTTAGCAACATTGACAATGTCACAAATTACGACAAATTATGAAAGAGGAAATGACAAATTTGACATAATTCATAATTGGCGACAATTTACATAATTATATACACACATATATAGTAAAATAAAAGTAGTGTGCTGCGTAGGCAGTGTAGAAACAACAATCGAAATATAGTAAGGTTAGATATACTGCCGAAACAGAGAACGTAGGAGTCTAAAGGCCTGGCCAAACGCTTTCAACATTTCCTGCAACATCATTCAACATTGTTGACGTTTGAACATGTTCAAATTTCGTTCAACATCATTCAACATCATTCAACAACGTTCAACATCATTCAACAGGGTGGCCAAACGCTTTCAACATGTTCAATCACGGTTGAATTCAACAATGTTGAACGATGTTGAATGAAATGTTGAAAGCGTTTGGCCAGGCCTTAACGTTTCTCTGTTTCGGCAGTATATCTAACTTAATACTATATTTCGATACATATATAGTAAATTGCTTACTTCAGATCAACGTTTCTTGTTCCCCAGATAATTCACCAAAACAATACAGCCTGCCAGTTGGAAATTCTTTTCAATGTTAAGCATTGTCAAGTGTTTAAAATGGTTTTAAACTGAGTTCAGAATAGAAAAATAGTCTCTGACACTCGCTCTGACATTATATGCAGTCGTACTCGGACGGGAAACTGGAACCTACTTGATCCTGGCGAAGAGCAAGTACGTCAAGTTATCAAATTTTTGTGTATTCTGAAGGAAGTTTGAGGTTAGCCTGGTACCCTGGCCCAATCAAAGAATATGGGCCAGGTAACCACTAAAGACTTCTGCTTTCCTATTGGTTAAAATTTCGCGCGTTTTTAGTGGCTATGAGTAAAACTGCAATCGTCATAAGTGGATTTAGCCCTGATGACGCGAGAATGAGATTAGTGGTTACCTGGCCCTTATTTCTTTTGAAATTGGGCCAGGCTAGTTTGAGGTTAGCCCATAGAAATAATATACCTAGAATGCGGGCTCCTATCTCCTGTCAGTCAAAAAATTGTCGCCACAAAATGGCGGATCTATAAGGGCAAAATAAATTTTATTTGGACACCTGTCACGTGACAGAGCACGCATTCTAGGTATAATATTTCTATGGGTTAGCCTCATATATTAGTTTTTTGTTTTGTTTTTTATTTATTATATTTGCCCATATATAATTACTAAAAATACATGAACGCAACAACCCCTCGCCCGCTTTATATGCATTTTTTGTAAAAAAAAAAGTACACAGTCCCATATTATTCAAATCTTAGATAAACTGACAAATTGAAGAAAGTAGATTTCAGTTTTAAAGGAGATTGGCAACAAAAATTAAGTTTGTCTAATTTGAAAGAATTCGTAAAATTGTAATAGAAGATCTTTTACAACTTTTTCGTATCTCTCTTCGTTTTCAAGATATTTCAATTTGTTTGATATGTAAATGAGATGGTCTCTGACGTCAGGAGTGGGGTAAAATATTTTCACATGTAGCAAAATCAGTTATATCTCTAAATTTGTTCAACGAAATAACTTGAAACTGTGCACATAAAACCGCCTTGTGACGCTGAACATTTCATAACTGATGTTGCTTTGTGTAAAAATACTGTACCCCAATCCTGACGTCAGAGCCCATCTCATTTACATATCAAACAAATTGAAATATCTTGCAAACGAAGAAAGACACGAAAAAGTTGTAAAATATCTTCTATTACAATTTCACGAGTTCTTTCAAATTAAACAAACTTAATTTTTCAGTATTGCCAATACCCTTTAAAATATCAAATATTAGTATTATTATTCCACGACTTGACTTCGTAGTTCAGTTCGTAGAGCACACTATAACTTTTTTTTATATGGAGAAGAGTATTTTACTAGCAACTAAAACACTCGTAGAATCCATATTTCACTACATCCGGGAACCGAGTGGCGTATTTCTCGTATGTAACGCTCGCGAGTGACATATCGACAAGTCAAAATTTACGCCTTTCGCCACAAGTTTCGAATCAAGTAAATTTGAGCCAGTAACTTCTCGTAATTCAGTTTTTCACGTAAGATGACGTATTCGAAGAAGCTGTTGTATTTTTCATTTGTATTTTCTAAAAGTTTTAGGTCAAGCGGTTGTAGTTTTCGCATTAAACCCAGTTTATCAACATCACTTCCACGCATAATTTCATTGTCCATATAATAAATAGTACATTACACGGTTGCTCAAAGATATGGATTTTATGTTCTCGTGGCAAGGGCAAGATATTGTCCTTGCCACTCGAACATAAAATCCATATCTTCTCGCCACCATGTAATATCCACATTGTATATCATCTCTCCACAGTTTGCATAGCACAGACCTCGCAACAAGCTAGCATAAAGATTATAAAATAGAAAATATATTATCCCAGAATCTCTGCGGTCCTTTTCCTTCTAAGTTAGTCTCTGTTGTATAAAAATAAAGCAACAATAACTAATCCTAATGATCCTATGAGATAGATATTTAGTTGAAAGTTAAACAAAGCATACGAAAGTAATGTAGTAACGATCATTGCCGTTGAGGTGATAAACAGACGAGTAATATTACTGGCGTGCTTCATCACAGCTGACATGATAAGTCCACCACATACCTATAAAAGAAAATTTCTTAGAAATAAGCTGAAAATTCCGGGAACAATCGCGTAAATATTAAAGCGTCACAAAATATATCTGGAAATTTTGTATACGTTGTGTAAAGTTTGCGATCGTTGTACAACGAACTTGGAAACGAAACTTCAAAGGGAATCACGTGTGGCGTGTGCTGTCAGCGCGCTGCTCGCCAATATAGTTAAGCCCACTGGTTAAGCCACGGGGTTAGTACTTGGATGGGTGACCGCTCGGGAATGACCCCATTGTCGAGCTTGGAACTCATGTGAGTAGAGTTGTAGTTGATCTCTCCTGTGCTTCGAGGGTTTTTCGCCGGGTTCTCCGGTTTTCCTCCCTCCGTAAAATCAACACCTACATCATGGTAGTCATGTTCAATAGGCCTTATTAAAAAATGGCCGCCGAATTAAAATTCTTTTATATACATATAAATTAGCCCTTATGAACTCGTTTTCATGTGTAAAATTCAAAAGAATTTTTACTTTAAAACGAGGTCATAAGGGCTAATTTATATGCACATAAAATAATTCTAATTCGGCGGCCATTTTTGAATAAGGTCTATTGGAGCATTTCGCCCTGTTTGACCACCAGTTGCAATAGGCAATAAATTAATTCAAAACGAACTTCAGAATAAAAAAAGCAGACGAGGTAAGGCAAGAAAGTTTAAATAAATAAATATATAAACAAACAAACAAACAAACAAACAAACAAACAAACAAACAAACAAACAAACAAACAAACAAACAAACAAACAAACAAACAAACAAACAAACAAACAAACAAACAAACAAACGAACGAACGAACGAACGAACGAACGAACGAACGAACGAACGAACGAACGAACGAACGAACAAACAAAAAACAAACGAACGAACGAACGAACGAACGAACGAACGAACGAACGAACGAACGAACAAACAAACAAACAAACAAACAAACAAACAAACAAACAAACAAACAAACAAACAAACAAACAAACAAACAAACAAACAAACAAACAAACAAACTAATAAAGAAATAAACAAACAAACAAACAAACAAACAAACAAACAAACAAACAAACAAACAAACAAACAAACAAACAAACAAACAAACAAACAAACAAACAGACAAACAAACAAACAAACAAACAAACAAACAAACAAACAAACAAACAAACAAACAGACAGACAGACAAACAAACAAACAAACAAACAAACAAACAAACAAACAGACAGACAAACAAACAAACAAACAAACAAACAAACAAACAAACAAACAAACTAATAAAGAAATAAACAAACTAATAAACAATCGAACTTGCTTTGAAAATTATATCGCTTTATCTAAACAAATCAATAACGTAGTTACCTCTGAACAAACCAGTACTATTACCCAAGTATTAAAATCGTGGAACAAATCTTTTAATTTCCAAAAAACGTTAATAGGGAGAACTAAATTAATATAGAAAAAAGTTATAATATCGCGGCTAGTTAAGCCACATCATGGTCTTGGCCAAAGGCAAGATTTAATTTAGCTTTTGTTTAGTTAAAGGGTATTGGTTTGTTCCATTTGAAAGAACTCGTCAAATGGTATAAGAAGAACTTTTGTAATTTTTCTGTATCTTTCTTGTGTTTTGAAATATTTCGACCAAAGACAGCGTGCTGTCCGCCATCTTGTTGTAATATTGGGTCTAATTAACTAGGAAATTGGTGACGTCACAAGCAGGGTAAACCTGATGAAACTACTCCGTGGATGACCAAATTTGCACGGAAGTCTTTTTAAATGTTGTGGGTCAATTTAAAATGGAAATAGCGCAACAAAATCGAGTTTCTGGCTCATAATGTCATAAGGTTGGCAAGATAAAAATTTCACTTTACCTTGCTTATGATGTCACATGCATATCGAAAATAATTCCAAGATGGTGGACAGCACGCTGTCTTTGGTCGAAATATTTCCAAAATCAAAACAGATACGAAAAAATTGTAAAAGGTCTTCTTATACCATTTGACGAGTTCTTTCAAATCAGACAAACTTAACTTTTATTGCCAATACCCTTTAATTGTGTGAAGTGAATACATATAGTTTACCTTCAGAATCAGACGATATTGTTCCTGTGATGAGAAATACTACTAAGTTGAAAACAACGCCAAAAGTATACATCATGCAGTTCTGCTGATGAATTGATACCTAGGAATAGAGAATACTATAGCAAAGGAAAGTATCTAAATTACAACGTACTGTTTAAGCTAGTGTTAAATCATTGAACATCGCTGTTACCTCATACTGCTTTTTGACAATAAGCTCTAAAATAGAGAGGGAAATGAATTAACAAACGGAGAAACGAAGGGAGGAAGGCACGTAGAAAGGAAGGAAGGAAGGAAGGAAGGAAGGAAGGAAGGAAGGAAGGAAGGAAGGAAGGAAGGAAGGAAGGAAGGAAGGAAGGAAGGAAGGAAGGAAGGAAGGAAGGAAGGAAGGAAGGAAGGAAGGAAGGAAAGAAGGAAGGAAGGTTTCAAGCTTACCAGTCCATATTCCGGCAAAAGCGCTAACTGTGCAATAAACAGCCATAATAGAAAGACCAGTTACTGTAACATGAACGTCGTTTGCATGATCCTTCAAGTTTTCGTCGGAGACAAGATTACCTAATCTGAAATAAACAAACATCCCTAAATATTTCTCTGCATGGAAGTTAAAAATGGAAACAGTTTTCCTTAATCTAGAGATCTTGATATGCGGAACAATACTGTATAATACAGTGCAGTATAGATAGTTTGTTAACACTTTGAGACCTGGACCTCTCCCTGTACTGAATAAAATGCTCTGGCGTTAGCCAGAATAAAATACTAAAGACTCGTCGTCAGGCTTCAAAGTCTTAAAGAGATAGGTTTTAACACTTTGAGGCCTGGACCTCTCCCTGTGCTGAATAAAACCGTCTGGCGTTAGCCGGAATACAATACTAAAGACTCGTCGTCAGGCTGCAAAGTGTTGGAGAGATAGGTTTTAACACTTTGAGGCCTGGACCTCTCCCTGTGCTGAATAAAACCGTCTGGCGTTAGCCGGAATACAATACTAAAGACTCGTCGTCAGGCTGCAAAGTGTTGGAGAGATAGGTTTTAACACTTTGAGGCCTGGACGCTGAATAAAATCGTCTGGCATTAACCAAAATAAAATACTAAAGACTCATCTTCAAGCTTCAAAGTGTTAAAGAGATAGGTTTTAACACTTTGAGGCCTGGACCTCTCCCTGTGCTGAATAAAATCATCTGGTGTTAGCCAGAATAAAATACTAAAGACTCGTCGTCAGGTTTCAAAGTGTTAACGTATAAAACATATTAAACGTGGTAAACTGCAAAGATTTTAGAAAACAAAGTACTGACGTTTGGAAGGAAAGATATTCAACTTACGAATTTGAAATACCAGCTGTCGTTAAAAGAATCACAGCAAACCACTTTATCCAAGTAAGCGGCCTACAAAAAACAAGAACTTTTGATTTTTTGATTTTTTTCGTTTTTGAAAAGTTAGTTCAAATACCCGTCATGGGGTTTAATGCATCTTTTCTCTCACCTTTTAATAATTAACCTATACAAAATTGCTGTTGTTGGGATCTTTAAATTGCTGATTATCTAAAAATAAATACAAAAAACAATAAAGTTATATTTTTTATTTATAAACAATATTTTAACAGAGATGCTCAAGCTTCGCGTTTGAGAGCTCCGGCAAACGACAGAATTGATTTTGTTAGCGTAGTTTTTACTGGCGCTTGTCATTTTCCGTTTTGTATTTTCTCGTCATCATAGTGATTTTGCGTTATAGTTTAACTTGGGAAATCTTTTTCTGTGAGTGATTGTCTTAAATACGAAATTCTTCTTCGCCTGCCGTTTGTCGTTCGGTGTTAAAATTTGAAGCGTAAACTCTCTAATGAAGACAAAAAGAGCCCGCTTTCAGCAAATAAAGCCCCGCACAGACGACCAAGTTTTTCTTGACAAGTTCCTTGGTAGCTTTCCTTGCTCGTGTGTACGATGAACACGTTTTTTTCCCAACAATTTTCCTTGACAAGTTATAATTGCTCGTGTGTACGGTTGGACAAGTTTTCCTTGACGGCAATGATCGCGTAATAAGCTTAGGAGAGGATCTTGTCAAGTTTTCCTTGACGACTATACACACGAACAAATTCCCTTGTTCAAAAGCTGGCATGACCAGCTTTTGAACAAGGCTCCCTGTCAAGGAAAAACTTGTCAATTTGTGTCGTACACACGAACAAATAAAACTTGTCAAGGAAGAACTTCTCAAGGAAAACTTGGTCGTCTGTGCTGGGCTTAAAGGGTCAGGCATTCACTCGGGCTACTGGCAAAAGTGCGGAGAGGCTCTATGGCCGCGCGAGCAAAGGTGGGAGTGGGCCGAGGAAGATCAGATTGAAGGCTGAATGTGGTGCATACTTCACATTGGTGAACATATTTACGATCAAGACAGTTGTCAGCCACATCTGATCACTGTTAAACTACAAATCAGTCAGTTTCGAAATCTACCAACAATGTGCAAGAACACCCGAGCCGAAACCTAGATTCGGTCTACCACAGTAGCTCGAGTAATTACCCTTGATGAACCTGGTTATCCACATATACACACGCAAAAACGCACACTCTGTGTCAGACCTGATGCAGAATGATGTCAGATCTGTTCAGAAAAATGTAGCGACCCCTAATACAGCCTGTTGCAGTATCAGCTATGATACACCTATGATATCATATCTGTATCATACCTGCAGCTACAACAGACTGTTCAGAACAGATTCTGTCAAACTGTATCAGCCTGACACGGTCAGTGCTGTATATAACAGACTGAACAGGTATGTTGTCTACGGAGCTGTCGCAGTCTGTTAGAAATTCTAACTAAATGTTGATACATCAGCGCTGGTACATTCTGTAGCTGTCAGGCTGTATCAAGGGTCGCTGCATTTCTCTGAACAGATCTGATATCAGAGCTGATCAGACTGTGCGTTCTTACGTGTGTATACCAGTCTTACCATGTAACTTGCAGGGTCGATATACCGCTGGACCAAAATAGCCACATTATTGTTAAAGCAGTAGAGAATAGCAGGTACCGAGAACGCAAGCCAAACGATCAGCGGTTGTTTTTCTACTAGACCTTTTTTCCATAAGGGATAGATATTGCCCAAAGAGAAGAAAAGCTAAAGTGATAAAATATGTCAAAACTTTATTATAGCTGACTCTAGAAAAACACAGGAAAAATCGTAGGGGGTTTCCATAAAAAATTTTCGTGTAGACCTTGCATAGGTGTTACTTAAAGGTCTTTAATTAGAATACATCAAACGTGTATCTTTACAATTAAATTTCTCCTAAGGATTTTTCAATGTGGCCGTGTCGAGGCATATCAAAGGCGCTTTAAGCAGCCGCCATACGACACAGTTCAGACCACGGATCCCAGCTAAGCCCTAGGTGTTGATTTTACGGAGGGAGGAAAACCGGAGAACCCGGCGAAAAACCCTCGGAGCACAGGAGAGATCAACTAAACTCTACTCACATGAGTCCCAAGCTCGAGAACGGGGTTGTTCCCAGACGGTCACCCATCCAAGTACTAACCCCGTCTAACCGGGCTCAACTATTGGTGAGAGGCAGCGCCCTAACAGCACACGCCATCCGTGCTCCCACTTTTAATTTATTACCTCTACCAGGAAAATCATGTTTTTACCTGTCTGTTTGTTTGTGTGTTCGTCTGTTTGTTCGTCTGTTTGTTTGTCAGAAGGATATCTCCAGAAGTATTGAAGCGATTGCCACATTGAAACGTTGGCCACAGACAAAGGACCAACCATTAAAATATGGTTCTCTAATGAAAATATTGTCGGTAATGTTTCTGCATAATCCTAAAGATATTATAGAAGTTGATAATTGTGAAAAGTTTCATCTCGAAATTCCCCAAAACAAAGTTGTATTTTACGTGCGAAGTTTGTATTTTGGAGCGCCGCCATTAAATTGACCGTGTTTGAGAAGAATGAGTTGAGGAGAACTTATGACGTCATAGACTCAACAAAAACAAAAGATCATTGTTGTTGTCAACAAAAGGGTCATCGTTGTTATCGAGTCTATGACGTCATAAGCTTCCTCGACTCATTCTTCTCAAGCTCCTCCACTTTAATGGCGCCGCTCCAAAATACAAACTTTACACGTAACTGAAATATCACCTTCTTCAACGAATTTTGAAATGAAACTTTGCACGATTACTAACTACCATAACATCTTTATGATTATGAAAAAACATTGCCAACAATATTTTCATCAGAGAACCACTTGAAATTTTGGTGAAATTTTGGTTGAGAATTGGATGAGAAATTCATAGAAATCCGATGACAAGATTCTTTGTGTAGAGACAATTGCTTGATTGCACTCATTACCATATTTTATGCAAACTGGCAGACTAGTTCCTAGTCCTCTTTTCTCTCGAACTTATTTTGGTGACGTCACAGAATAGGGATCGAGCGAGAGGACTAGCGGAAAATGTTCATCTTTATCTATCATGAATCCTGCTGGAGCTCGGATTCTTTAATCTTTATGAACGAGGGCACTTGAATAAACTTCTTCTTGAGAGCAGACAGCAAACGAGTAGGTTTCTTTGTTTTACATTACGTTAAAAGGTTGTTACATACGAGGCTTTATAAAGTAGTGTTCGGCGTAGGAAGTGATCGTGTTGAAACACATTTATACAAATCGAAATATGCTATTTTAACGTTTCGGCAGTAGACCAACCTTGCTATATGATGTTATAAAGAATTGTGCAGACCGACGTGAGTGTTATCTGCCTTGGTTTTCCGCCAAACGGCTAACCTCGCCCCTCCCACTACCGAAACGCCTGCACTGCAGGCTACCAAACGGCCGTTTGGTGCCTGTATAATTTGGGGCCAGGCTTCTCACAATTTCGGTCTGTCGCTCGACGTCATAAAAAGAGGCCTGGGAACCAGGCTGATGTGTAGGTCTGGCATGAGCTGGCCAACTCGGCCCACCATAGGTAGCCCCAGTAATAACTCGCTGACGTGACGGAGCTTGCCCTCTTGTTAAAGGGTATTGGCAATAAAAATTAAGTTTGTCTCATTTCCGTATCTGTTTTGGTTTTGGAAATATTTCGACTAAAGACAGCGTGCTGTCCGCCATCTTGTTGTAATATTGGGTCTGATTAACTAGGAAATTGGTGACGTCACAAGCAGGGTAGACCTGATGAAACTACTCCGTGGGTGACCAAATTTCCACGAAAGGCTTTCTAAATGTTGTGGGTCAATTTAAAATGGAAATAGCGCAACAAAATCGAGTTTCTAGCTCATAATGTCATAAGGTTGGCAAGATAAAAATTTCACTTTACCCTGGTTATGATGTCACATGCATATCGAAAATAATTCCAAGATGGCGGACAGCACGCTGTCTTTGGTCCAAATATTTCCAAAACCAAAACAGATACGGAAAAATTGTAAAAGGTCTTCTTATACCATTTGACGAGTTCTTTCAAATGAGACAAACTTAATTTTTATTGCCAATACGTTGTTGTTAATATTGAACTATCAAGTAGGGACCTACCTTGCTACATTCTATGAGCAGTACAAGCGATGCTGTGCTGTATCGTATTTCATTGTCGACTTTACTAAGCTTCACAAATAAAGGATAACATCCATATACAAAGACCCTACAAGGCAACGAAATCTTGTTCAAAAATATAAACTAAATAACTAATAAATATAATCTCGACTCATTTATTAATTTTGATTTACTGCATATTTAGGTTGAGTCAATCTCGTTCCCAGAGCCCACGTTCCCCACCCAGGAAACGAGGGGCTCTGGGATCCATTTCACATCGATATTTCATTGGCTGATGAACACAGTGAACTCTATATAACTCTTCTTCCGGACAACAAGAATCCTGTGATGGCGTGAACGGATTATCCCAATCTCGTTCCCAGAGCCCACGTTCCCCACCCGGGAAACGAGAGACTCTGGGATACTCCGTTTCACATCGATATTTCATTGGCTGATGAACATGATTACTCCTCTTCCGGATCACAAGAATCCTGTGATGGCGTGAACGGATTATCCCAGAGTCTCTCGTTTCCCGGGTGGGGAACGTGGGCTCTGGGAACGAAATTGAGGTTGAGTGTTTCGGGACATCCGCGCGTTTCCGTTGATGTTTCAGTTTCACCTATAGAAACGCGTGATGTTTAATTTGGCGCTAGCAACGCTGTGATTTTGTTGGCTAAACAATTAAGGCCCGCACAGACGACCAAGTTTTCCTTGACATGTTCCTTGGTTGCTTTCCTTGCTCGTGTGTACGATAAACAATTTTCCCCCCAAACATTTTCCTTGACAATTTATAATTGCTCGTGTGTACGGTTGGACAAGTTTTCCTTGACGGCAATGGTCGCGTAATAAGCTTAGGAGATGATCTTGTCAAGTTTTCCTTGACGACTATACACACGAACAATTTTCCTTGTTGAAAAGCTGGCATGACCAGCTTTTGAACAAGGCTCCTCGTCAAGGAAAAACTTGTCAATTTGTGTCGTACACACGAACAAATAAAACTTGTCAAGGAAAAACTTGTCAAGGAAAACTTGGTCGTCTGTGCTGGGCTTTAACGTAAACGGATGTCCCGAAACACTCAACCTAATCCCCAGTGTATTTCCAGAAATATCTACTTACTCAACTATCATAATAATACCCCATAACGTTCTTGGAAATGGATTCTGTGGATGAGAAACTAGTTTGGTAGAGTTGAACTATACAATAAAAAATGACAATTAATTTGACATTAGAATATATGGTCTTTGATAAATACTGCGCAACAACCTTACGAGTTTAATTAATTAAGAGTTGCAATTTCTCCTAAGGATTTTCAACGTGACCGTGTTGAGGATTGACCGTGTTGAATTTGTTACGACGTTAACCATTTAACCTTCAGACCCCGTTTACACGATGCCGGTACAATTTGAAAACGGAACAAAATCATGCCGGTGTGTAAATACAGGCCAAAAAGTCTTGCGTTTACACGGTGCCGGTATAATAAAATGACGGATTAGCATGTGACTATTCTCTTCCAATGAGAATTGAGAAGACTTTGTGAATACTGCTGACCCGAGTACTGTGGTCGTGTATATCGTGATTACCGTCATCAAACTGTTACGGCACGGGCGTTTACACGATACCGGTTAGTGTTGCGTTTTCATTTCATGCCGTCAAGGAACCCGTCTTCATTTTGTGCCGTTTTCATGTCATTTTTGTGCCAGTGTCGTGTAAACGCAAGGCCTAAACGGCATGACTTTGTTCCGTTTTCAAATTGTACCGGCATCGTGTAAACGGGATCTGAAGCCTCAGAAGGTTCGATCTCTGTCTTGGACTCAAAAACATTTTGTTAGTATTTGAATTTTCTTATATAGGAAATTGTATTCTTGCCAAAAAATATTGGATTTTGTTGTCTAGTCCTAAATTAGAATGGTTGCTAGGCGCAACGAAACATTCGATGGTAAATGCAGCTATTAGATTTGAAAAGATTGTGCAAAATTACGTATATATTTATATTTTTTAATTACTTCTTCCCACAAGGGGCTTTTCAAGAGCAATTTACACATTGAAATTTAACATGGCCGAGTCGAAGGCATATTTAAAGAGGCACCACGGATTACAGCTAAGACTTACGTTCCCCACCCAAGAAACGAGAGACTCTGGGATAAACCGTTTCAAATCGTTACGTTATTGGCTGAATAGTGAGCATGAGTTGGTCTGAATTGACCGGAAGTAGAATTAATAAAACCAAAATAACAAAGATGTCGGACGACAAGACTCCAGTGAAGACGTTGCCGCGATCGATATCTTCGCCGTATGTGTGTAGATGCTGTAATTCGAGCTTCGCCAGCAACCCCATTGACTTGTTTGGGGAAAAGTCAAACAAGGAGAACATACTATCCAGATTCCGCTCGGATATTTACGCATGCGTACCTCAACCGGAATAACAAGAATCCTGTGATTTGAAACGGATTATCCCAGAGCTCTGGGAATGAGATTGGGTGTTGGTTTGAACAGCTGGCCAATCTAATTTCTATTGACGGTATAGTGTGTCGTTTTCTCTTGTATTAAAACCCACCGCTATACGTCTACGGTCATCCTTGATCAATAAAATCATATAAATTAGTGTAATACCGAATATAGAGAAGTTTAGCGAAATGACTGAGCGAATGAAATGAGTAGATAACCGTTCTCTTAATTTTTACTTTCACTTCGGCAAGAGATCTCACCAAGCGTGATTTATAAAAGTCATATTCTTATATAAGCTAGACTTCCACTAGGAGTAAAATGTCGCGCCCTCGACATTTCTATTATTGTATACAAATTGGATAGTTTACTATACTTCGTTCCATACGCATGGAAACTCTATGTCTCATGACCACGAGACAAAAAAGATGAGTACAGCAAACACCCACGTGTAAGAACCTAGATTTTTTCAAGTCTGGCAAAATAGGTTCTTATATTTTGGGGTAATTACTGACAATTTAGGCAAAATAGGTTCTTAACAGGTTCTTAAAATTTCTTTAAGGGAAATGCTATTGTTATATGACCAGATATATAAACCACTTTGTTATAGAGAGATTATACTGTATGTAGTGTAATTTCTGTAATGATATTTTTATGGAAGGGCCAAATATATAGCAAATTTATATTTTATAGTCCCACATTTTGGCTACAGCACTGTTTCATTATTCAGAGTGACTCTTCATATAAGAACCTTGTGGCTTTGGTTGGCTAAACAGGTTCTTATATTTTGGGGTATTAAAATCCAAAATTTCTGCCTACAGGTTCTTAAATCACTAGGTTCTTACACGCGGGTGTTTACTGTATATGCGATATTTTACGCCTGGGGGAAATACAACTTTCCATTCAGGACATTCAGCATGCAGTGTGCGTCAAAGTCGTTAAGTTATATACGTTTTCTGGCATTGGGCTAGAAAAATTTCTGAATATATTTAAACCCAAACGGTAACTGAAATACGTCGCACTCAATCCAGACGAATTTAATCCATAGTTAGCTTCGTCGACTAGTGGACGTAAACTCGAATTCGTTTCATGCGACGAATTTAATTCAGTGACGAGCAAGGAAAATGCCGCTGGATCGCGCCAAAAACGTCCAATACGCATGCGAAGTAAACAAAAATCTGATGAAGGGCTCAAAAAATATGTTGTTATAATTTATGCATTTAATCCGATGCGACGATACAGCGACGTCTGAAACCAACACGCATTTCAGACGTTGTATCCGTCTCACCGTGACGGATACAACGTCTCAGACGAATTTAACTCTTCAGTCGAATTTAATTCGTTTCATACGTCGCACTACAGTCGCATTTAATTGATCGTATGAACCATCATGCTGATCCAGCTCAGAAGGCAAAGGCTGATTCTGAAGTTGTTCTATATGCGACATGTTAACTACCATCGCAGTGCTATGTATGGGGTAAACGAGGAAAAGAACCGAGAGCTATATATAATCAGCCTTAATACTTCCATGCAGCCGGTGGCCGCAGATCTGCAATGTGGCCGAGGAGTCGAAAGCAAACTAAAAGCGAACTTGTGTACAAGGCAGGCGCGGCCACTGTACGACACCGGGACACAGCCAAGCCTAAGATTGAGTAATAAGTGTTAGAAGAAACTCAAAGAACCTGGAGAAAAACCTTCGGAAGGCTGTGAAGCACTGGAGAACAGCTATATAAGACTAGAAACACACAGGGACGGTGTTCTGACTTTTAGCTATATCTAAAGACATCTGTACTACAATGTATATAGAATTAAAAAATCGTAAAAATCTGATATTTTACATAACGAAGTATACTGCCGCCTCGAGCAAAGGTCTTTGATTCAAGTGCATGAATATACTTGGTTTATAGTCCGTTTCAGCTTGCTTTTGAAATCCGATACGTATAATTGAAATGAACATTCCGAACTTACGTTGCAATGTTCCGAACTACGTTGCGAGGTAGATACAAATTTAAGTCGGCAATTTGTTTCTGCTTAACCAAGTATCTATTATTATATTCTATACAACAAATAATCTTCTTCTCCGTGATTTTACCAAAGGAATTCAATTCAAAGCTTATTAAATTCGAACTTCACGACGAACTTCACAACGAACTTCGCGAACTTCCGTACCAAGTTCCCAACCTTCCAACGAATGTTGACAAACGAATTTCAAAAGCAAGCTGAAACTGACTATAAGTAATTACTTACTTGGTTTTTAAGACCAGATTCATTGTTCAAAACAAGACGTGTCTCCCCATTAAAATTATTCGTTGTCGTTTTAAGCGAGTTGAACTGATCCTGTGACGGCATCTGAAATTTATACCCCAATCCAGTGTCAAATTTTCATTCGTTATTAGCAGTTCTAAAGATCTTGTATATATAATCCTTGGACAACTATAGCTGCAGTGGCTGGTGGTCTAATCAAAGGTGAAACGAATAGAAGTTAACGACACGTAATTGTGTTTGACGGAGGAACGGGTCAACTGGTACTCATTGAAAAAAACAAACAAACCTTTTTAAAAAAGAACATGACGCATCTCGTAAATGCTTGCTGTCTTTTACTAGCGAGAATGGCGAATCTAATGAAAAAAGAGTCAAACAAATTAGAAGACTTTCAAATTCACTCATTGGCGACAAGACAAACGTGCACAATCAAATATAGGCCTGCGCTAAACGTCCCACAATAGACGAATTTAATTCAGACGGACTTGTTTGAATTTTGACTCCACGAAACTGCGGTGTATAACTCGATTAAATTCGACACACGAATTAAATTCGTCAGACGGATAGTGCGACGATAATGCGTGTCCGAGTTGCAGGCGAATTATCGTCGCGTCGAATTAAATGATTCTCTTCTGTCTGTGACAATTCGGCGCCACGTTTTCAAGAAGTCGTTTTTCGTCTCTCTTCGTGCTACGAAAACATACAATTTTCACATGGCGTTATTAGCAGGAATCCCTCCGGCTTCTGATTGGCCGATAAATTTAGCACTTCTGTTGTCAAGGTGATTTGTCGTTTACAAGGATATATAATTATTGGGAATAACAAATTTTAATAAAATGATGTTAAAGCTATTCGCACATCGAAGTATATCTAATCGAAGTATCGCATTGTTGTGAATGAAAATTAAAGAAAAATTCTTTGAAGATATTGCTGTGCATGTTTGACGATAGAATGAGTCAAACACTCGAAGCGCGATGCCGCGATCAAAGTTAAGTATCATAATTTCATTAAACTGTTTAAGGTGGCTCCACACAGTTTCTTGAAAAATGGAAAATACAAGTTTGAGAGTCCAAAAGACGTGATTAAACAATTCGGAAAAAGAATAAAACTAAATGTTATGCATAGTTAAACAGTCTGGCAATCAAAAACTGTTACCAAATAAATAGCAACAGTTGTTGCTATGGCAACAATGGCTTTTCAAAATGGCTGCCAATTACCTTTCAAACTAATTTAATTCAAAAAAACCTTTGGTGACCCCCAATTTTTTTTTCATTAAAACCTTTCTTGACGTATGAGTAAGCAATAGGCTGATTTTAAAAAAATTCTGTAGAACGAAATTTTTTAAAAATTAACAAACATGATTTTTTCGGAAAAAAAATTATTCGTTCTACAGAATTTTTTTTTAAATCGGCCTATTGATTACCCATACTTCAAGAAAAGTTTTAATGAAAAAAAAATTGGGGGTCACCAAAGTTTTTTTCGAATTAAATTAGTTTGAAGGGTAATTGGCAGCCATTTTGAAACGAGATTGTTGCCATAGCAACAACTGTTGCTATTTATTTGGTAACAGTTTTTGATTGTCAGAATGTTTAACTATGCACAACATTTAGTTTTGTTCTTTTCCCGAATTGTTTAATCACGTGTTTTGGACTCTCAAACTTGTATTTTCCATTTTTCAAGAAACTGTATGGAGCCACCTTAAGTTATAATTATGCCCAGTCGCAGGCAAATGATCCAAGCCACTCTTGGCCAAAGAAAGCTTAAAGGGCATATGACTCGAAAATTAAGTTTATCTTATTGAAAAGAACATTTAAAATGATAAAATAACATCTTTTGCAGTTTTTGGTTTCCTTGCTTCGTTTTTGAGATATTCCAGTTTGTTTGATATGCAAATGACACAACTTTTTACGTCACACGTGCATAATGAGTTATCAGAAAAGGTTACATATCTTTGCTATTATGAAAACATGGGCTTAAGTCAAAGGAAGCATGTGCGTGTTTCTACCCACACCACCAAACTTGTAGAATTCCAAGTGATTTTGTTTCACAATAGCAAAGATATGTAACCTTCTCTCGGTAACTCATAATACTCATTATGCACGTGTGACGTAAAAAGTTGTGTCATTTGCATATCAAACAAACTGGAATATCTCAAAAACGAAGCAAGGAAACCAAAAACTGCAAAAGATGTTATTTTAACATTTTAAATGTTCTTTTCAAGAAGACAAACTTAATTTTCGAGTCATATGCCCTTTAAGAGCGGGTATAAACTAATACAAAAGTTGCAGACACGTTGCCGTATAATAATGCGAATCTTTCTTTTTGATATTTTAATACCGATTTCAAATCCGAGATTGCTCTTTCAACTTTTATACTGACATGGCGCGTTCGTGTGCTCTAACATCTTTGCTAACTTTGGAATTGTTTCTGAAGCTGAGTCACAGTACTTGCAACAGAACTACAATCTAGAACCAGACACAGTGCTAAAAAGCGGTGCCCTGTGGCGTTCAAAATATCGCGTTAAAACTGTCGCGTTAAAAATATACTACTGATCCCTAACGAACGAACTCACACACAGAATATAAAGCGGTTTGAAAGTTAGCTGCGCCCGCAAGCCAACTTTCAGGGCACCGCAATCAATCCGTACTCAAAGAGCGATACCATAAGTTTAGCGCCGGAAGTGCTAAGTTTATCGGCCAATAAGAAGCCGGAGGGATTCCTGCTAATAACGCCATGTCAATTTTCCGCGGCGGCCATCTTGGTAGTCCGAATTCGTCATCTCCGCTGGCTTCATTTTTGGAGCCGAATGAGCAATCCAGTTGTATAAAGCAGGCTCGGACTGGGCCCAATATAGGGGCCTTGCCATTTCAGCTGTGGGGGGTGGCCAGCCCTAGGGGGGCAATTCGAGAAGCCTCTAGGGGGGTCCGGGGGCATGCCCCCCGGAAAATTTTCAAATCTAGAGTCTCTGAGATGGCATTTCCTGCGTTTTGGGGGAAGATTTTATAGAATTCCGGAGATTATAAAACATTAAAACGTCATATAAAACACACAATTTACACAAAATACAACAGATTTCAGGACTTTTCAACATTTAGAACAAAACATTTCAGAACATAAGAAGCTGTTCCATTTCCGAGGACTTTGACGCAAGTTTTCGATACACTGCCTCGTTATCAACAGCCTTCAGTAAATCAACTTCTACAGAACAAATCATTACTGCTTCCAAAGTGTTACTGTTGGTCTGTTGCAAACTATTTTGAGTATTTTCCTTATCACTAATTTCACAAATGCGGAATTAAGTAATTGCTTCAATGCTTCCAATTTGATATTTTATGGGTGTGTCTGGTCAGGGGCCCATTTTGATGTCCCAGAAGGGCCCATGTGCCATGGCACAAGTCCGAGCCTGGTATAGAGAGCAATCCAGTTGTATAGAGAGAGATCAGTGGTGCCAACGCAGGTTTTTAAGGCTCTTTAATTTCCACTCATCGCAGAACTCAGTTCGCATAGCTTGCCGCGAGTACTTGCATCTCATTAAAAAGAAATCACAACGAGAAAACAAGCACTGATATAATAAATATTACATTATATAAATCTTTCTTTAAACGATACTTAAAGGGCAATATTCACTAAAAATTAAGTTTGTCTAATTTGAAAGAACTCATAAAATTGTAATAGAACATCGTTTACAACTTTTTCGTATCTCTCTTCGTTTTCAAGATATTTCAATTTGTTTGATATGTAAATGAGATGGTCTCTGACGTCAGGTGTGGGGTAAAATATTTTCACATGTTGCAAAACCAGTTATATCTCTAAGTTTGTTCAGCGAAATCATTTGAAACTGTGCACATAAAAACTCCTTGCGACGCTGAACATTTCATGTTAGATATGTAAGTGATTTTGCTCTGTATGAAAATATTTTAACCCACTCCTGACGTCAGAGACCATCTCATTTACATATCAAACAAATTGAAATATCTTGAAAACGCAGAAAGATACGAAAAAGTTGTAAAGGATGTTCTATTACAATTTTATGAGTTCTTTCAAATTAGACAAACTTAATTTTTAATGCCAATCCCCTTTAAATCAAATTTATTAAAAATTCATGAAGAAAATTCAAAAGAAACGAATATTTAATCAATATCTGCAAATCGCATACAGATTCGTCCTGATTTACATAAACGTTTTCCTCAATTTACTTAGCTAAAATCACTCCAACTTGAAAAATAGTTTGAAAACATGGCTATTTAAGCCTGGCTTCCGTATAATTGCTACGATCAAAAATGAAGTTGGCGATCATATGGAAACCACTGACGCAACGATCGCCATGATCGCTGAGATGGAAAATGTTCTATTATAAAACGTTATAATATTTGAATTATTATTATATTTGAATACAAATAAAAGAGAACTGGTTATCTTTATTCAAATATTCTGAACAATAAAATGTGCTAGAACATTGCTGCTGGTTTTCTTTAAAGCTGTTTATCTAAAAGCACGACAAATAAAGGCCAAACTGGTGTAAACAAGAAGGCCAAGTAGCGACACAAAGAACTTAACAGGTAAGGTAAACAGCATACTCCGAAGACGAAAACAACGCTTGAAGCTTAAAAATAGAATGAACCAACAGCCATATAATAAATTCCTTATTAACCTCGTTTGCTCGGTCTGTACGGGAAAGTATTTGCCCTCGGTTTTATCGCACAAACCTCGCTGCTTCGTCGCTCGGTCTGTACGAAAACCTCAGGCAAATACTTTCCCGTACAGACCTCGCACTCGGTTAATAAGTCCTTATTATCATTTTATTTCACATACACTTACAATCACCCTGCGAGTCAGAGCCCCTTTCCGACTCCCAGGCTTCGCCTTTGTGGGCTCTGCCAACAAACTCGATATTTCTTTTTGAGCATGCGTGAACGGTTGCCAAGATACTATTTTGGGCCCAGGCTCTAACGCGTTACTTGCTATTTTCCTACTTACGCGTGTTCGTAAACTAGAACTTGTTTGACCAGTTTAAAACCTGACTGACTCGCCCCAAACTTTGGGCGAAGATCGAGTTCGTTGGCAGAGCCCACTTTCCCCCGAAGCTTGCGTAGGTCGGAAAGGGGCTCCGACTTGCAGGGTAACTTATGTACTTTGAATATTGTCAACTCCAGAGTCTAAAATCGTTTATTTCATACAAATAGATATACATCACCCATATATATATGCAATCAATTGTCCAACAGTTTTGGCATTTCTTGACGAACTAGTAGTTGACGAAGAATAATCAGACAACGTTGAAATCCACAGCCTCTTGGGAAAGATCGTTTTGGACTGCCGAGATATACGTGTACACACGAGATCCTTTCAGTCAGCTTTTGTCTTGTACAAAAGAAACTCAGAATGAAACTACCTTGTACACGTCATTGCCAGTACGGAGTACATAAACAATGGTAAAACAAAGTTATCAATCTGAGTCGTAAATGCTTCCAATAATGATGTCAATACGATCGTAAAACCAACTGATGCCAACTTAGAACGTGTACCTATCAAGAAAAATTTCGAAAGTAAATGCTGCCGTGGCAATAGAAGCGTTCCTAAAATATTCTTGCAATATATGTTCCTCAAGTTGAACAATTCACAACGTCCTGTTTTCAATTCTGTTTTGAATTTGATTGGTGTTTGGCAAACAAAAGAGGTTCTTACTGGTTGTTTAAAAACCAGAAAGCAATCAAATTCAAAACAGGAAGTTAGCAATCATTTTTATCAAATGAATTGGTCAAACATAGCAAATGAATTTGCAAAAATAGTTTAGGAACGCTTCTATTGCCACGACAATAAAACAATAGCACCTGCTAACAAGAGACAGTTAGCTCTTTCCTGTCCGAATTGGTCTTTAGTATTGTATTCTGGCTAACGCCAGACGATTTTATTCACCTCTGGGGAAGCCCTCGGACAGGAATGAGTTATAAACTATCTCTCTCTAACTCTTTCCTGTCCGAATTGGTCTTTAGTATTTTATTCTGGCCAACGCCAGACGATTTTATTCATCTCTGGGGAAGCCCTCGGACAGGAATGAGTTAAAGGGCATATGACTCGAAAATTAAGTTTGTCTTATTGAAAAGAACATTTAAAATGATAAAATAACATCTTTTGCAGTTTTTGGTTTCCTTGCTTCGTTTTTGAGATATTCCAGCTTGCTTGATATGCAAATGACACAACTTTTTACGTCACATGTGCATAATGAGTTATCAGAAAAGGTTACATATCTTTGATATTATGAAAACATGGGCTTAACTCAAAGGAAGCATGTGCGTGTTTCTACCCACAACGCCAAACATGTAGTTCAGTGTGAACAGCTACAGTGTGAACGGAGATCGAAATCGTTTCGGAAGTAAATTAGGGACCTTAAAGGGTATTGGCAATAAAAATTAAGTTTGTCTCATTTGAAAGAACTCGTCAAATGGTATAAGAAGACCTTTTACAATTTTTCCGTATCTGTTTTGGTTTTGGAAATATTTCGACCAAGCTCAACGTGCTGTCCGCCATCTTGGAATTATTTTCGATATGCAAAATTATGCATGTGACAACATAAGCAGGGTAAAGTGAAATTTTTATCTTGCCAACCTTATGACATTATGAGCTAGAAACTCGATTTTTTGTTGCGCTATTTCCATTTTAAATTAACCCACAACATTTAAAAAGCCTTCCGTGGAAATTTGGTCACCCACGGAGTAGTTTCGTCAGGTTTACCCATTGAACTAAAAATAACTGGAACGCTACGTTCAACCGGAAGTTTGAAGCCAAATTATGCAAGTCGTACCCAGCCTTTCCACGAAAAAAACAAACACGGCCAAAACAAAAAAAGGAGAAACACGCGTGGAAGTGCGTGTCTGGGAGTCAAAACTGGCTTCATGGGAGTCAAATTTTGGCTTCAAGATTTGTATGCGCAGTTTACTGAACGTAGCGTTCCAGTTATTTTTAGTTCAATGGGTTTACCCTGCTTGTGACGTCACCAATTTCCTAGTTAATTAGACCCAATATTACAACAAGATGGCGGACAGCACGCTGTCTTTGGTCGAAATATTTCAAAACACAAGAAAGATACAGAAAAACTACAAAAGGTCTTCTTATATATCATTTGGGGAGTTCTTTCAAATGGGACAAACTTAATTTTTATTGCCAATACCCTTTAAGGTGGCTCCCTATAGTTTCAATAAATGCGCGCTATTTCATACGCTCATTATCTAATGTTATTCACAAGTTTAAAACATTTGTTAGATAAATACTAAGTAGACCTTACTATATATAGCAGAACTATCGCAGATACAAAATATTTATTAAAAAGTTCAATTATTTGCTGTTACCATGGTAATAATGACGTTGGAACTTTGGTATATTTTCAAATATTGCATAATTGAAGAGGCATGTCTTCAGTTTGCTTCGGTGAAATTTTAAAAAAATTACTGAGATGATAGGTACTGTTGTGGAGAATGTCCATGCACAAAATCAGAGAGGGTTGTATGGACAGATTTTTCGCTATAAAAATTATCGATTTAAAAAAGTTCTGTCTTATGAAAATTTTTTAAAATTATATATACTTTAGAACTTTTTATAAACTACTTATTTACAAAATTTTAGCAAAATTCACCGAAGAAAACGTCTACAATCTAAATCGATGAGGGGTTTGGCTCTGCGGACGAGATTGATGTCGACGCGGTCATAGAATTTCGAATCGACAAGATCGCTATTTACGCATGCGTAGCGATACTATTTCTAGTCACCAGTCCCCTATTGAAATTACCGTAGGGAGCCACCTTAAGCAATCTGGGACGACGACGGCAATTAAGTTACTGCATTTAAAAGAAACCATGGATCAGGACATCGTATATTGTATGTTTTATGTATTTTGTAAGACCTTTAAAAGGCAGCCATAGCTTCGGCAACATGACGTATAATAGATTAACGCCTAAATAAACTAATAGCTTTTGCTGTTCTTGTCACAATGAGTAATGAGTAATGGGTTATTCCCAGACGGTCACCCATCCAAGTACTAACCCCGTCCAACTGGGCTAAACTATTGGTGAGAGGCAGCGCGCTAACAGCACACGCCACCCGTGCGCCCACGTGAAAACGTTTCAGTTGACGTTGTATGTGCAACGAGGACGGTGTTGGCATTACTCTTGGGACTGCAAATTATATATTCAACGTTTTGTTTTGGTTGATCCCGCTTTGCCGGGACGGGATGAAAAACGTCCCGGCAAACATCTTTCCATATAAACGGAACGGGATAAATAAGAGAGATATACATGCATGGTGAGATCCCGGCAAACGTCCCGTCCCGCCTCCCATGTAAACAGCCCCTTAATGCTTGTGCCCAGCATTGTACCCAGTACCCATAGTACCCAGGCATTGGCTGGTCACATGACACCCAGCATTTGGGGAGCTTTGACAAAAATGTACATATTGTATAAAACGTACTCACCATTCATACTTAAAGGAATTAGAATCAATAATTGTGTTAAAATACAAGCTGTGGTTCCTTCCACCGTCTTTTTGGTACCTGAAAGAAAGTGATTTATTGTAAGTAGTTATCTGAATCCCGTATTTTAAAAAGAAACAGCATTTGGTAGCGATTGTAATGGATTACCTTTCCAGTAATGCGTTCCAAACTTCACGCCAACAATAGAAGCTGCTGAATCTCCTACACCGATGGACAATACTCCAGAATAAAGCAATAAGTCACATCCTTAAATACGATTGGGTGAAAAAGATTCAAAAATTGTAACCGCCAAATCCGCGGTACCACCAAAGACATCTGATGTCTGAAGACATCTGATAAGGGGGTGTCCGCCTTAGGGAGGTGTCCGCCTTACAGAGGTGTCCGCCTTACAGAGGTGTCCGCTTTAGAGAGGTGTCCGTCTTAGAGAGGTGTCCGCCTTAGAGAGGTGTCCGCCTTAGAGAGGTGTCCGCCTTAGAGAGGTGTCCGCCTTAGAGAGGTGTCCGCCTTAGAGAGGTGTCTGCCTTAGAGGGGTGTCTGTCTTGGAGAGTTGTCCGCCTTCGAGAGGTGTCCGCCTTAGAGAGGTGTCCGCCTTAGAGAGGTGTCCGCCTTACAGAGGTGTCCGCCTTACAGAGGTGTCCGCCTTACAGAGGTGTCCGCTTTAGAGAGGTGTCCGTCTTAGAGAGGTGTCCGCCTTAGAGAGGTGTCCGCCTTAGAGAGCTGTCCGCCTTAGAGAGCTGTCCGCCTTAGAGAGGTGTCCGCCTTAGAGGTGTCCGCCTTAGAGAGGTGTCCGCCTTAGAGAGGTGTCTGCCTTAGAGAGGTGTCCGCCTTAGAGAGGTGTCTGCCTTAGAGGGGTGTCTGTCTTGGAGAGTTGTCCGCCTTCGAGAGGTGTCCGCCTTAGAGAGGTGTCCGCCTTAGAGAGGTGTCCGCCTTAGAGAGGTGTCCACCTTCGAGAGGTGTCCGCCTTAGAGAGGTGTCCACCTTAGAGAGGTGTCTGCCTTAGAGAGGTGTCCGTCTTAGAGCGCTGTCCGTCTTAGAGCGCTGTCCGTCTTAGAGAGCTGTCCGCCTTAGAGGAGTGTCCGCCTTAGAGAGGTGTCCGCCTTAGGGAGGTGTCCGCCTTCGAGAGAGTTTACTGTATTTGCACCTTGTTGATCTCGTACATGTATAGATAACGTTGGTAGATACACAAGTGTATAAATATGGAACCTGTTTTCACAACGATGAAGACATGAAATGAAGACACTATATACATCAGCGTGTCGAAACGTTGGGTCATGAACAGTAACTTTTTAAGGTGCGTTAATCTTTTAAGCCAGAGTAGGATTAAACTATAATCGAAATATAGTAAGGTTAGATATACTGCCGAAACAGAGAACGTAGGAGTCTAACGTTTCGAGCGAAGGCCCTTCGTCAGAGAGAAACGTGTTAGGGTTCTGTTTCGGCAGTATATCTAACCACTGCCTACGTAGCACGCTACTTTTATTTCACTATAGGGTTAAACTATGCCCGATTTCTTGCACGTTTCAGCAGCATTAGTTAGAAAAGAGAAGTACGTAAAACCTACCAGAACGAGAAAGTTTGTGAAAGTCCATTGGATAAAGCCATAATGGGAGTGCACATCCAACAAGAAGATACAAATGTGTAAGAATGAGAGGACCAGAATCACGATTATCAACTAATGGAGTCAGATATCTGTGCAGAGTATCTCCAAACGGTTTAATCCGACCAACTCGAATAAACTGAAAGAAATAGAAGTAATAGATCAAACACGAGTTTGAGTGTTTCATCAGGGGTTCCAAACACGAGAAAACAAATGAAAACCGAGGGCATAGCCCCGAGGTTTTTATTGTTTTCGAGTGTTTGGAGTCCCCTCTGATGAAACACGATAAACGAGTGTTTGATCTTGCTTCTCAAACGAGTATTCGCATCGCGATTTGCGGTGTTTTCTTCATTGATTTCAATATGCAGATTAAGAAATGTGATCCAGTTCACTAGGAAGTTTCCTACAGGTTTTCATTGGGTATCAAAACTCATGCATGTCATGTGGTGCTATACGATCATGGATTGGCTACGATAATTCATGAATTATTTTAAATGAGTTTGAGAAAACCTAAATGAATATAAAAATTCAGCGTCAGCTACTACATATGTATTTATTTTTTATATTTTATTACTGTCGTGCAATAGAAGCGTTCCGTAAAATATTGTTGCAATATATTCCTCAAGTTGAACAATTTATTTGATAAGATTCGTTGACAACTTCCTGTTTTGAATTCTGTTTTGAATTTGATTGGTGTTTGGCAAATAATCCTGTTTCTTATTGGTTGTTTAAAAACCAGAAACCAATCAAATTCAAAACAGGAAGTTAGCAATAATTTTCATCAAATGAATTGAGGAATATATTGCGGAATATTTTAGGAACGCTTCTATTGCCACGACAGTAAAGGTACAAATAAATTGTTTTTGTATGTTATCAGTGTTTCAGCTTGAAGTTGGTGAGGTTTTTCCGTTTGTTTTTGCTGTACATGTAAGCTGTCGTAAGTTAAACTCGGAGAAAAACTCTGAGCTCCTGGCATTCGGAACGTTCTGCCACAACCTTGTGGTCCTTCCGAATGCCGGTTGGAGTCCCGTCTGGAGCTCAGAGTTTTTCTCTGAGTTTAGCTTACGACAGCTTGCACAGCAAAAACAAACGAAGAAAAATAAATTAATTGTCATGTTCTAGCGATTTTGGGTGAAGGAAAATTCGAGTGTAGAATATATACATTTTAAGACCAAACCGGGACCAGTTGCGAAAAATGCAACTACACAGGAATTGAGCCCACGACCTTGCGATTCTAGTGCAATGCTCTGACCACTGAGCCACGGAGGGCGTTGCCGAGAGCTTGATCGCGAGTTCTGTATATATAATAAGGTGGTAATGCCAAGAGAGAATTGGGTAGAAGGCCTGTGTAGTTGCATTTTTCGCAACTGGTCCCGGTTTGGTCTTAAAATGTATATATTCTACACTCGAATTTTCCTTCACCCAAAATCCTTAGAACATGCTACGTAATCGCGTTAAATGCCCAATATTACTTATAAATTAATTGTCAGTTGTTTGCTGTACAAGCTGTGTTAGTTGGTAATACTCAGAAAAACTCTGAGCTCTAAGCGGGACTCGAACGCGCAACCTTCTGAATGCTAGCCAGACGCTCTAACCATCCAACTAACACAGCTTGAACAGCAAACAACTGACAGTTATTACTAACATCAAGCTGCAATTTCTGAAACTAACGAAAAATAAATTGTTGTTGTTGTTCTTGTTGTCGTTGTCGTTGTCGTCGTTGTTGTTGTTGTTGTTGTTGTTGTTGTTGTTGTTGTTGTTGTTGTTGTTGTTGTTGTTGTTGTTGTTGTTGTTGTTGACTTAGTGGGCCACTCACGGTCAACAAAACCCGAATGTACTGCGTACTAATAATTGTGCTTAGTACTTCACCTCAACTAGTAAAAATAAGGAGGCTGCCACAGACGAACAGACATGAAGTAACGAAGGATCGTAGAGAATACCAGGAACAAATATCGCGACAGCTAACATGTGAAATATCTTTCTTATCACGATATTCGGCAGTTTTAATTCGTCCTCTTTTTTGCTAAAACATTGCGTCTTCCAAACAACAACAGACAGTGCAACCAATACGACGATAAACCAAAAGAAAATTAGACGAACCTAAAATAAAACAATAGTATGATTTAGGTTTCATTTGTTTTTAAGGTGGCTCCCTACGGTAATTTCAATTGGGGACTGGTGACTAGAAATAGTATCGCTACGCATGCGTAAATAGCGATCTTGTCGATTCGAAATTCTATGACCGCGTCGACATAGATGTTAGATTGTAGACGTTTTCTTCGGTGAATTTTGCTAAAATTTTGTAAATAAGTAGTTTATAAAAAGTTCTAAAGTATACATAATTTAAAAAAATTTTCATAAGACAGAACGTTTTTAAATCGATAATTTTTATAGCGAAAAATCTGCCCATACAACTCTCTCTGATTTTGTGCATGGATATTCTCCACAACAGTATCTATCATCTCAGCAATTTTTAAAAAATTTCACCGAAGCAAACTGAAGACATGCCGCTTCAATTATGCAATATTTGAAAATATACCAAAGTTCCAACGTCATTATTACCATGGTAACAGCAAATAATTGAACTTTTTTATAGATATTTTATATCTGCCATAGTTCTGCTATAGTAAGGTCTACTTAGTATTTATCTAACAAATTTTTAAACTTGTGAATAACATTAGATAATGAGCGTATGAAATAGCGCGTATTTATTGAAACTATAGGGAGCCACCTTAAGTTTATTACGTCTTCATTTTTTTAAAGTTTTAGTGGCTTCGAGCGGCAGATTGTATTTGGAGCGGCAAGGCCTGTCGCATTATGCGACGTTGGAGCGACTCTGATTCAAACGTCGAACCTCTCATGTGCCGAACCTAATGCATTAATTATTTTAATGTATTATCGCTGCCACTGATTATGCGCAAGGTTTTTGCCGGTTTTTAATAGTTTGACGAATTAAGTTCGTTTGAATCGACGCCGCTCCAGAGCCGCTCCAACGTCGAATCTATTTGTATTAGGCAGTGCTGTGAGTAACTTCGTTACAAGTAACTAGTTACAGTAACTAGTTACATTTTTAAGTAACTGTAACTGAAACTAGTTACTTTTTCTGAAGAAGTAACTGTAACTATAACGAGTTACTTTTTGAAGAAGTAACTATAACTAGTTACTTTTTTAAAGAACTGTAACTAGTTACAATATTTGGTTCAAAAATGTGACTAGTATAGTTACCGATATTCAGTTGAGGATGTCATTCTTTCTTGATAAAAATGGTTTTGATATAATAATAAAGGTACATTATGTACACAATTGACTATTTCTGCTTAGTGACAACTATATTTAGGCATTTAGCTGTAAAACATAATTATGGTACTGGCATCTAAAAACCAGTAATTTCTTTGTCGATTCTAGTAACACGGACAAAGGAATGTAACTTTGTAACTAGTTACAAAATTTTTGAAGTAACTTTGTAACTGTAACTAGTTACTTTCTTTTCATTGTAACTTTTATCGGTAACTAGTTACTTTTCTAACGATGTAACTGTAACTAGTTACAAAAATTATGTAACTTTTACAGCACTGCTATTAGGTTCGGCGCATGAGAAGAGGGACTTTGAAACGGGCCTGACTTCTTACAACAGCTCACACAGCAAAAACAATTGAACTTTTAATCGAAACTTTCATGGCGAATTTCTCGATCAAAAACACACCTACCCTTGTTGGATTGAGGTTTAAAAACTGATACAACCAAACCACTGGGTTTATTCCACCCAAAGTCATGTAGAAAGATGGAAGAAAAATGGCCATAAGAGATAACAAACAGACGGCGTAAAATGATAAAGAACCGATCCAGAGCTCAATGGAATCACTGCAACAAACGATATCGTTCATGGAAAACAAAGAATAAAATAAAGAACAATAAACAATCCATAAACAATGAAAACGTAATAAACAATAAACAAAAAACAAAAAACAACATGTCCACCACCACCACCACCAGCATCAACACCAGCAACATGTCAACAAGAATAATAACAATAAGGCTAACACCACCACCACCACCACCAACAACAACAACAACAACAACAACAACAACAGCAGCAGCAGCAGCAGTGCCTAGCACCACCAACACCACCAACACCAACAACAACGCTAGCACCACCACCACCACCAACACCAACACCAACAACAACGCTAGCACCACCACCACCACCACCACCACCAACAACAACAACAACAACAACAACAACAACAACAACAACGCTAGCACCACCACCACTACCAACAATAACGCTAGCACCACCAACACCAACAACAACGCCTAGCACCACCACCACCACCACCACCACCACCACCACCACCACCACCACCACCACCAACAACAACAACAACAATGAGTAAACTGTCAACGATGACAACAACAAACAAACAAACAATTCAAACAATAAAAAAAATACACTCGAAGATAAACTCCATTTCTGTACGTACCCATGTATTCTCTCCATAACATAATTTAATATCATATAGTAAAAATGTAAACTAATTGTATATCACCCTTATCACCTTACAACATTGAGGTAGTAAAAAACAGGCAACAGTAGCAAACCAGTTAACAAAGTTCCGACGACGAGTGTCTATACATGAATAAAAAAAGGAAATTATTTCGCTCAAGAAGATAATGGATTTAAGGTGGCTCCACACAGTTTCTTGAAAAATGGAAAATACAAGTTTGAGAGTCCGAAACATGTGCATAAACAATTCGGGAAAAGAATAAAACTAAATGTTATGCATAGTTAAACATTCTGACAATCAAAAACTGTTACCAAATAAATAGCAATAGTTGTTGTTATGGCAACAATGACGTTTCAAAATGACTGCCAATTACCTTTCAAACTAATTTAATTCAAAAAAAACTTTTTTCAACCCAATTTTTTTTTCATTAAAACTTTTCTTGAAGTATGAGTAATCAATTAATTTTAAAAACATTCTGTAGAAGGAATAATTTTTTTTCCGAAAAAAAACATGTTTGTTGATTTTTTAAAAAATTGGATCTACAGAATTTTTTTAAAATCGGCCTGTTGATTACTCATACTTCAAGAAAATTTTTAATAAAAAAAAAATAGGGGGTTACCAAAGTTTGTTTCGAATTAAATTAGTTTGAAGGGTAATTGGCAGCCATTTTGAAACGTCATTGTTGCCATAGCAATAACTGTTGCTATTTATTTGGTAACAGTTTTTGATTGTCAGAATGTTGAACTATGCATAACATTTAGTTTTATTCTTTCCCCGAATTGTTTATGCACGTGTTTTGGACTCTCAAACTTGTACTTTTCATTTTTCTAGAAACTGTATGGAGCCACCTTAAAACAATTCTTAAAAGATAGAAAAGAAACAAAGATTGTACCATAGTTAATAGAAAATAGACATGGTTTGGAAGCTCACAAAAGTCATTGTTTTATGTTTTTGTTCAGGTTTATGTAAATTTTTGCACGTTCACGGTTACTGAACATATTGTGTTTTCTGTATAATGAAGCAATCATCCAATAGCAACGTTTGGGTTCAATCACTCAACCGTACTGTTTAAATATTAATAAACCTAAAACAAATGATTTGGCACCTTCATGTACCTTTCAACATGAATCGTAGCTTGATTGTTGACCGCTTTGAAGTTTTCCGGGTTTCCAAACCATGTCTATTTTCTATTAAGGTGGCCCCTACGGTAATTTCAACAGGGGACTTGTGACTAGAAATAGTATATCGCTACGCATGCGTAAACAGCGATCTTGTCGTTTCGAAATTCTATGACCGCGTCGACATGGATGTTAGACTTGTAGACGTTTTCTTCGGTGAATTTTGCTAAAATTTTGTAAATAAGTAGTTTATAAGAATTTCTAAAGTATATATAATTTTTAAAAAACTTCATAAGACAGAACTTTTTAAATCGATAATTTTTATAGCGAAAAATCTGTCCCTACAACCTACCTTCATTTTTTGCATGGATATTCTCTACAACAATATCTATCATCTCAGCAATTTTTAAGAAAATTCACCGAAGCAAACGGAAGACATGCCGCTTCAATTATGCAATATTTGAAAATATACCAAAATTTCAACGTCATTATTACTATGGTAACAGCAAATAATTTAACTTTTTCATAAATATTTTATATCTGCGATAGTTCTGCTATAGTAAGGTCTACTTAGTATTTCTCTAACAAATGTTTCAAACTTATGAGTAACATTAGATAACGAGCGTATGAAATAATGCGCATTTATTTTAAACTATAGGGAGCCACCTTAACTATGATTATACACACGCTTTCATCCTTTCACCCACTCAAAAAAGAAATTAGTTATAAAGAAGGATATTCATCAGTTTTTCTGTCCTTTGTCACGTTTTTCGCTGACTAAACCGTTTCGCTCAAAACGTCAAGCCCCTTTTAATTATAAAATCATAAGTATGTTTGGCAATGCATCAACCCCTCAACATTTTCGACTTCACTGCCTACGAGCACACTACTTAAGTTTATTACGATTAGGAAGCGAAATAAAGCCTTTGAATAACTAACGAATACGTAATTTTCCCTCATTCACGTCAAACAGCATTTTTTTTAAATCCTTTTCAACTTCCTTTATTGATTTGGGATTATATATATTCACAACAGAATTTAAAGGGCTGAGTTCGACGTCAAATGCGAAACAGGACTCATGCTCTGTACTTAAATAAACTAGACTTATGCTCTGTACTTAATTAAAAAGATCTTATAAAATGAACAGTCATACCAACACCGAGATATTCAGTAATAAAATATAACTTTCTTTATATTAATTCTAATTCTACAAACAAGAGTCTTTTAGTAGTAAAAACAAAGCATTCGAAGAATTCATGATATACGCCTGCACATCCGGACAGAGTGACGCGATAGTTTTAAAAAAATGCCAATAAATTCCCGCCTTCTCTATTTTTGATGCGTATGACAAAATATAAGTCATTTAAATTCGTCACCGCGACAAAAATGTATCTAATTTGCGAAAATG
>JAWNZC010000071.1:1217500-1242500 GCA_035771165.1 Paragorgia papillata
GTTGGTGGTATATTGTTGTTGTTGTTGCTGTTGCTGTTGTTATTGTTGCTGTTACTGCATGTTGTTATTGTTGTTGTTGTTGTTGTTGCTGTTGTTATTGTTGCTGTTGCTGCATGTTGTTGTTGTTGGTGGTATATTGTTGTTGTTATTGCTGTTGCTGTTGTTGCTGCATATTGTTGTTGTTGGTGGTGGTGGTATATTGCTGTTATTGTTGCTGTTGCTGCATGTTGTTGTTGGTGGTGTTGTTGTTGGTGGTATATTGTTGTTGTTGTTGTTGCTGCATGTTGTTGTTCTTGGTGGTGGTGGTATATTGTTGTTGTTCTTGCTGTTGCCGTTGTTATTGTTGCTGCATGTTGTTGTTGTTGTTGGTAGTATTGTTGTTGTTGCTGTTGTTCCTGTAATAAAATATCTGTCAAAGATCAAGACATACAAATAGGCAATTAATTTTCTATATGTTACAGTCAAATCCCTCATAACGAACACGTCTCTCAAGGAAACACCTACAGAGGTTTTATTGAGCGTTAATTACTCCACCAGAGGTTTTTCAACCCCATTAATGTCCCATAATCTGTGTGCAGCCATCCTTAATAATCACGTTGTCTATTATAAAACAATTTACAGTTATAACTCCTCTTAACCAGACACCTGGGCAAGGTCCCAGAAGTGTCTGCTTTATAGATAGGAGTTTACCTACAAGTGTAATATAATTATACGATTTCAGTATACATACCTAAAGCAAAGAGTACTAGTACAAACATTTTTATAAATATCTTCCAATCCAACCCCTGGTGTACATTCAGCAAATAAAACTAGAAAATCCAACATAACACTAAAATTCTACGAATATTAAATTGTTCTAATGTGCAATTATTTCATAGAAATCAATGTTACAATTAGCTAAAACAACTTACTCAAAAAATGAAAAATAAACACTCCTGATCTCTCCTCTATTTTCAAATAATTGAAGCAAAAATAAAAACTAGAGAAAAGTATTATTGCTTTGCTAGGATGCATGATAGAACATGCATAATATTTTTAGTTGTGGCGACCGTGACCGATAGTTTGGAGGTGACAAAATATTCGTCAAGGGAGGGGAGGGGGGTCATTAATTTGTATTATAAGTCCGTAAATTTTTAGTTTAAAAAAAAATTTAAAAATAATTACTATAAATAAGTGTAAAAGTACTTGAGTTTATTATTATAATAAAATAATATTCTTTGAATCTAAGGCGGAATTTTGAACTTGGGAATGCCAGGCCGGAAAGCTGTCAAAATTCCTTTCCCTCTTCCCCTCGGGTTGTGATTGCGCGTCACCGGAAGCACCATAATTTGCATTTAGAGTTTGTTCGTCAGAGGCTGAGCAAAATGGCGAGTAACTTGAAGAAAGCACTTGGAATCATGAATAAAAAGAAGTCAGATCCGAATTCTGACGAAGAAGCTTCTGCTTATACAGACCCGACGATGCTTCACGCTACGGACCCTCCATCGCGAAATCATCGTGGTCTTTCCCATCCGCATTATCCGCCTCCAAGACCTCAACATTCACCCAATCCTCGACGGAAAAACCACGAGCAAGCAACACAAGGAAATAAACGAGCACAAACAAACGACAATATTAAAAATAGCTCACCAGCTTTAAGCAGCGGAGAGCCGAAGAGAGCACCGCCAAGACCTTGCCTTGGAAAAAAGGTATAAAATAAAATAAGTTGAAACGATCTTGCAATTAAGTAAACAAAGACGCAGCTCTAAATATTACGTGTATATATTTTAAATGTCGTATACGATATACTTTTTAAAAGATATATTGAAGATTACGTTTTATAAAAGTTCAGTCACATCCGATTCTTATTTAAATGCTATTTGATGCCGTACGATTTCATTAAATTCTGTGTATTGAAATGTTTACCGTTCAAGATATTGTTTTGGGTGTAGTGTCATTTATACTTAAACTCCAAAGTGTGAAGTTTTTCGATATGATTAACCCCATACTCTTTTATAATTAACGTACACCATTACTCGCTTTGTGTTTCAACACAAAGAGTTAACATTTAACCCTATTTGAATTTAAAGATGAAGAATTTGAGCTCGTGGTGTTTTATAAAAAAAATATTATAGTTCACGCCTTGCATGACCTCATAGTTTCCAGAATTATTCATTTTGTAGCAAATTAAGGTCTAGAATGGAGTCAATTAGAATGTTGGTTTTATTTTCAATATAGCAAGTATCTGGTGTAAAAGATTCAATACAAGCTGAGTACTTGTCAAGAGATTTATATAATGCCAAACAAACAATATCACGAATTTTAGTTTATTTTTAAATAATTAAGGAAATGGACTTTGTTTCAAAATAATTTTCGCTTCAAGTTTCGTATAAATATTCCGGAATTTTAACAGCTTAATTCCTAATTTTAGCCGCTACGTTTAATAATCCTTTATTTTAAATATAAATCTTGATTTTAAAATTTATATTTTAGTACTGTGCAATGCTATTTTGTGACTATTTGAAATTTCACCCAATTTTTTTCCACAACACGTCTATTGTTGCATAATTAAAGTTTTAGTCAATTTTTTATGGTTTGGCTGCTCATAACTTTATCATATTTTGATTTTCATTGGAAAATATGATTTCTCCTGAGGCCCAGGGTGCATTCGATGTAAACCCCACACTGGGGATACACCAAATACTTCTGACCGACCGCTAATAGCCTGCGTGCAGACGAGGAAGGGGAAGGAGCATCTGCACGCAGGCTACCTGCCAAGGGTTATGTAATATAGAAAATGGAGACTGGGGAGAGTGACAGACATGTGCCAAGATTGCACAATTTCTTATCTTCAGTCGTCTCTTTTGGTTTTGAATCAATCAGGAAGAAGTTTAAAGCAATATTAATATTTCATATGCGTAAAAACACAAAGCACCATTGCGCCAAGCACTTTTCCTTGACTAATCTTACGCCGACACACCAACCATTTTTTCGAGTCTGTCCCGGAGATCTCCAGCATGGAGTACATGGAATGCAGACTTGTGAAAATCTTACATAAGATCTTGCAAGATCTTACATAAGATCTTGTCTTACAAGAATCTTGCAAGTACTTGCAAGTTTTCCTATGTATCTTGCAAGATCTTATGTAAGATCTTCCAAGATCGTGTTGTATCTTACAAGATCTTACAAGATCTTATGGAATTTTATAAGATCTCGCAAGATCTTACAAGATCTTACAAGATCATAAAAGATCATACAAGATCATGCAAGATCATACAAGATCTTACAAGATCATGCAAGATCATACAAGATTTTACAAGATCTTGTCAAGATCTTGCAAAGATCTTGCCAAGATCTTGCCAAGATCTTGCCAAGATCTTGCCAAGATCTTGCCAAGATCTTGCCAGGAACTTGACAAGATCTTACCAAGATTTTACCAAGATCTTGCCAAGATTTTGGAAGATCTTATAAGATCTTGCTAAAATCTTATAAGATCTTGTAAGATCTTGTAAGAAAAATCTTATAAGATTTTTCTTCAGATCTTACAAGATTTTCCAAGATCATACAAGATCTTACAAGATCTTGACAATATTTTCACATGGGTATAGTAGCCAAAAGACAGAGGAACCTTCTGGCTACCTCTGAGTGTGGTCAACCAATAGATAGACATGTATTAGTACAGTATAATATACAGTCAGAGTATTTTAATGATAGCTATTTATATACAGTATACCAACATTTACCTTACATTTTTACTGATAAATTTGTATAATTTATGATGAACTTTATGATATTTACGGTTTTAGAGTGAAGAGGACGACTATTGTGACCCAATTGATGTCCAACGCAAGGACGATTTCATCTCAGAAAAGACAAATAGGCCAAAAGATGACTACTGTGAACCATGGGACTCCACTACGAAATCAGACTTTGGAAAAAAGCTTGGGAAAAAAAAAGAGCCAATCAGACGATGAGCACAATGAATATATGGATCCGTATGACACAGGGAAAGATGGTGTCATTGAAAAGAGAATGAGCAGGGGACTGGGGAAAGAGTTTGGAGTTCTTCATATTAAGCCGTCAAATAATGAGCAGCAGAAAAAACATGTCGATACGGAGTCAAAAATGTATGATCAAGTCTTCGAACCAAGGTTTGAGAAATTTTTAGTGATTGATATTATATTATATTACCTTAGAAATAGAGTTTAAATTTTGAAACTGTGCACATAAAAACACCTTGTGACACTGAACATTTTATGTTGAGCAATCATGGAGGTGTAAGTGATTTTGTAATGTATAAAAATACCGTACCCTGCTCTTGATGTCAGAGATCATCTAATTTACATATCGAACAAACTGAAATATCTTAAAAATGAAGAAAGATACAAAAAAGTTGCAAAAGATCTTCTATTACAATTTTACGAGTTCTTTCAAATTTGACGAACTTAATTTTTATTGGAATGTTAATGCGTAAAAGTTAATGCGTAAAAGCCCATTCCTACCTCAATGAGCTGGCCAAAAACAGCCTTTATTCTTTTACTTTGTCTACAGTAGGAATCAAATGAGCCAGAGCAGGCTACTGAAGGACAACTTCATATGATTGACATACTATATCTTTTTCAATTTAACAGCAGAAAATCCGGAGCATTGGATGACTATGACACTCCGTGGGAATGGAAGAAACAGGCTCAGCTTGGCAAGGTCAAGATACAGGTGCCCAAACCTGCTGCACAGAATCAACGGGCCAAGCCTGGTACCGGTAGCACACCAAGTGATGATTACGATGAGCCTTGGGAGAAGAAACAAGGGTACTTCAAAACTCAGTTACCACCATCAGGAGGCAAGTCACGTTCACCTGTACCTCTTCCTCGCATGTCTGTCCCGCCAACTGATACTGAAGGACTCTATGACCGGCCGTGGGATCCCAGCCAAGCAAATGATCAGAGCAATGTTAAGCAACCAGAAGCTCGCGGTGTGTATGAAACACCGTGGGAAGAGAACTCTAGTAGCAATGAAATGAATGGTCGTCAAAAGTCAAGAGAAACTTCTCCTAGACGATCATCGCAGCCAGCTGTTCTACCTTCAACAGTCCAACCGACACAAAACAGAAAGTTCTCTCAACCAGCTGTTTCTGCTTCAGCTAATTATGACACTCCTTGGGAATATAAGATGCCCAAGCAGTTTTCTGGCACTGTTCCACCAAAACCATCTCGATTGAATGAAGAATGCCAAGGATGCGAAGTTAATCCAGATCTGCCACTGGATGACCAAAGGTGAGTTTGATTATGAAAAGTGGAGTGAAGTAAATGGAAGTGAAATGAATGGAAGTGAAGGGAACTGAAGTCAAGGGAATGAAAGTGAAGTGAAATGAAAGGAAGTAAGGTGAATGGAAGAGAAGTTAAGGGAATGAAAGTGAAGGGAAATGAAGGGAAGTGAATGGAGTGGAAGTGAAATGAAAGGAAGTGAGTGAGTGGAAGGGAAGGGAAGTGAATGGAATGGAAGTGAACAGAAGGGAAGTCAATGGAGAAGAAGTGAACAGAAGGGCAGTGAATGGAAGTGAAGTGAAATGAAGGGAATTGAATGGAGTGGAAGTGAAATGAAAGGAAGTGTGTGGAAGGGAAGTGAATGGAAAAGAAGTGAACAGAAGGGAAGTGATTGGAATGGAAGTGAACAGAAGGGAAGTCAACGGAAAGGAAATGAATGGAAAGGAAGTGAACAGAAGGGAAGTGAATGGAAGGGAAGTGAACTAAGTCAACTTAAAATGTCAATGGAAGTAAAGGGAGATAAAGGGAAGAGAAGAGACTGTACGTGAAGTGAAGGGAATGGAAATGAAGTGAATGGAAATGAATGAAAATGAAGATAAGTGACACAAAGTGAAATGAAGTGAAATGAAGGGAAGTGAAGTGAAGTGAAGAGAGGTGGGGTGAGGTGAAGTCAAGTGTGGAGTAAGGTGGAGTGAGGTTGGCTGAGGTGATGCGATGCAAATAGTTGGATAGTGATAACTCAATGTCTTTCACATCTATAACATTGATTTCTGCCGCCATTTCACCAACAGTTGGTACCATGGTCCATTAAAACGACTTGAAGCTGAAGACTTACTCCGCGATGCACAGGACTGCAGTTTTTTGGTTCGAAACAGTGAAAGCAGCAAAAAGGACTTCTCACTATCTATGAAGTATGTGTTTTTTTACATTTCTTTTTAACATCTTTGCATGCCTTGTTATATTTTCTGTTTATCTCGGAAATCTTTCAGAGTTTCTTGGATTTGCATGGACGGTTTTTACAGTAGAACCAACGGATTGACCTCAGGACAGAAGCTTGTCCGTTATTTGGAATTGTCTGGTGTGTTTTCGTAATTTAGGGATTTCGAGTGCCATTCCTTTTTGGTATTCGAATTCTGACGCTCTTTCGAAATTCCATTCCAGAAATTCAGAACCATGGGATGGAAAATTCGTTCGAAGTCTTTCTCAGCCAAAACTTTCTAACTCCTCTTCATTTTTCTTGGCCAAAAATAAATGGTTTCTGTCCAGAAGTGGAAAGTGGGTCACGATCATTTAGTTCTCGATTTCCGTGTTAACCCTTTTATGCATGATTGACAAGTTGCCGTGAGCAATTTGCAAACGTTTCGGGAATATTTAATATTTATTTCTGAAATTCAACATTTCTTTACTTAAGGAATCTATACTGAGGAATCTTCACTACACAGCCAGAAATCTCACAGGCTTGTTACAACCTGCAGCATTTGCAGGCTTCTTACAACAAGCCTGTTGATTTCAGCATGCTCTAACAGACTTGTTACAACGGATCTGTTACAACATGTTGCCCGCAGAGCCGTAACAAGTTGTTGAGACAAGTTGTAACAGACAGGCTGCAGACCTGTTGCAACGTGTGCCGGCTTTCTGGCTGTACACACGTAAAAACGCGCAAGCTGTTACATACCTGCCAGCAAGTTGTTACAAGGCTGTTCAACGTCATGTGTTCGCACTGGCTGTCCCAGTCTGTTAACATGTCTATAACAGGTTGTTGACAACTTGTAACAAGGCTCATGACTCCAACAGACTGATGACAAGTTGTTCCAACAACCTGTTACCGCTCTGCACTCAACAAGTTGTTAACAGATTGATGCTAACAAGGTTGTAGCAGCTTCTTGAATGAACAGTATTGTTACAAGTTGTTCCCAGCCTTGTTACAAGTTGCGAACACAACCTGTTGACAAGCTGTGAGATGTTTACGTGTGTAGACGTTTGCCAGTTGCTCAAGCCAAATTGACAACCATTGCTGTGGCGCGATATTGCAAAGTAGCATGCAAGAAAACATTCAGTTTGACTAATAGGAATAAAGGGCTTTCACGGCATCTTTTTCTTTACTTACTTCGTTTCTCATTTGTTTTTCATTTTCTTTGTCGCATTTCTAGAAACAACGAGAACTTCCTCCATCTTCGAATTGTTCGTCAACTGGATGGCCAGTACATCTTGGGTCAGTTCAGTAAGCCTTTTATGGATATCCCTAAAGTTATACATCACTACTCCAAAAACAAACTGAACATACGCGGAGCTGAACACAAATTCTTAAAGCACCCCATTAATATCCAGCCTGAGTATCATACAATCGAACCAGAGGACGACTCACACTTATAAAAGTTGGGGGCTTTTTACGTGGGGGGAGTTTTTCTCGTTGTGAGAGCAAGTAGCCTTATTGTAATTATTTGCAAATGAGAACAAAATATTCAGGAGTAAAACTATTGGGGATTGACCTATAGGATAATCTATTGAGAATGGTCTGGAAACTCAGCGAAAACCTGTATTCACGTTTATGCAAATTTATGCATCCAATAGCGGCGTTGAGCTTCAATCATTCCATCGCGTATTTAAGGTAGCAATAGGCGAATTCCAGGGTATTGCGCGCGCATCATTTTGCAACGGAATCCCCACAAAGTGAGCGATGGCAAACAGACTTGCTAGCGAGCTAAAAACAGCAGATTAACAGTGTTAAACATCCAGAAACTGTATCTATACTTTGTTGATTTTAAATAGTATGTTTAGACCCTGAATACCCTGAAACTCGCCTATAAGGTTATCCGCGGTATCGTTTCGTAAAACAGCTATCATATACCAATTTAAAGCCAATTAACCAGGGAAGACGATTATAAAATCTAAACTTATGGAAAATATAATGGTTATCCGTTGTATTTACCGAAAGAAAAAATAAGGTTGTTGGCTTCGAGAGTTTAAAGTTCGTTAGTTTCAGAAATTGCAGCTTGATGTTAGTAATAATTGTCAGTTGTTTGCGGAAACTAACTAACAGTGTTTAACTGGAAACTTACTGTTACAACGCGACTTGTGGACCTACAAGTACTTGTAACCGAGCGGTTAAGACTCGTTCCTGAAGGACTGGGCACAGTCTAAGGTAATAACCTTGCTCTGCCATCTGAGTTCTAGTGACCCAATGGTTAGAGCGTCTGGCTAGCATTCAGAAGGTTGCGCGTTCGAGTCCCGCTTAGAGCTCAGAGTTTTTCTGAGTATTACCAACTAACACAGCTTGTACAGCTAACAACTGACAGTTTTAAGTTTTGGAATTTAATTTATAGTTTTGAAATTTATATCATTGTAATCACTGATAAATTATCTACAAAACCGTGTCGGCGATTTTTGAAATTCTGTTTCGTTCGGTTTTTATTAACGATTTATGTTGTAGTGTATACAACATAAATGATTTGTAGTCACAATATATTTCACAACTTGTTAATTCAAAACGCGACTATTATTATGCAACTAACGCGACTATAATTATGCAACTAATAAAAAATCGCCGACACGTTTTTGTAGAAGAGTATGTACTTATTAACTGCCAAAAGTTTCAGCGAAAAATATTGAAACGCTGCGAAATTCTAACTGTTGAAAAACACAAATTTTGGCGGAAATTTGAGTGGAGAAAAAGCGTCTGGAAGGTTTCTGTGTTGAGTAATTACTCCCGCCTCTTTTTTTTTTTGTATCTTTCTTCGTTTTTAAGATATTTCAGTTTGTTTGATATTTAAATTAGATGATCTCTGACGTCGGGAGCAGGGTACAGTATTTTCATACATTACAAAATCACTTACACCTCTATGATTGCTCAACATAAAATGTTTAGTGTCACAAGGCGTTTTTATGTGCACAGTTTCAAGTTATTTCGTTAAACAAACTTAGAGATATAACTGATTTTGCTAGGTGTGAAAATACTGTACCCTGCTCCTGACGTCAGAGACCATCTAATTTACATATCAAACAAACTGGAATATCTTGAAAACGAAGAAAGATACAAAAAAGTTGTAAAAGATCTTTACGAGTTCTACATAAAGCAAACAGTTGTTAAGTGAAATATTTTTTTGATTGGAGCTATTCTTCAATGTTTTTTTGGCGATTCGCATTTCTAGTATGGTAATGAGATGACATCTATGTAGGCATTTGGCTTTCTTTCTCTTTTTGGCAAGATAAACTACCTGAGAATTTTTGTGGAAAAACTCGTACAATATGGAACATGTTGTTCAAATACACCATTAATGGAAGAATTGGGTCATGTCACTCCTGCTAATAAATATTGTATAGATAATGATGACTATTTTGGCGTCATCTCATTACCATTTTGAAAACAAAAATCTCTATTAAAGCAATAAATGTTGCTCCAATCTAAAAAATATTTCGTTGTTCAACTATTTGCCAAAGGTAGAACGTATTTAGATGATAAAACATCTGGGGTTATATGCACTTTAAATATTAAAAGATTTGTACACAGTGAAGACCACTCCAACATTAAATCACAGCTCATTATACGCGCTGTGAAGTTTGCCGTGTTTCCCAGACTATTTCTCAGGTGATTATGTATATAGTGAATGTATAATAATACTCTAATAAGAACTAATCTCTAATTCTGTGTTAATATTTGGGTTAAATGATGAGAAATATACTTTTAGCAGAGACTATACTGTCACTAACGTATTTCATAATCTTAAAAATTACGAGTAACTCGTGAGTCACGACAGTCCCTGCGCATTGGGTTCATAGGGGGCATGTACAGATGTGATTCAGGGAGTGTGCGTTATTTATAGCAGGAGTTGGTACCGAAAAGAAATACATTTGACCCAACCCTTCAGACACTCAACACTTTGTGGCCTGGACCTCTCCCTGTGCTGAATAAAATCGTCTGGCGTTAGCCAGAATAAAATACTAAAGACTCGTCTTCAGGCTTCAAAGTGTTAAAGAGATAGGTTTTAACCCTTTGAGGCCTGGACCTCTCCCTGTGCTGAATAAAATCGTCTGGCGTTAGCCAGAATAAAATACTAAAGACTCGTCGTCAGGCTTCAAAGTGTTAAAGAGATAGGTTTTAACACTTTGAGGCCTGGACTTCTCCCTGCGCTGAATAAAATCGTCTGGCGTTAGCCAGAATAAAATACTAAAGACTCGTCGTCAGGCTTCAACGTGCCTAGTGTCAGTGATTCTGCGCCTTTTGCTAGCTTACCCCATGAGCTCTCATTCTTGGGTTCTTATATCACAATAAAGGCTCTAAACGGTGGTGGGTTTATTCTGTAGCAGACATGAAGATTGGACCATTCCATTACTTTTTATTACCGGTAAACTCTAACAACAACTATGATTTCATAGATTTGGTCATACCCGTTACCACGTTAGCGCGTGATTAGCCTGCAGGTTGAGGATGAAGCGGATTGGATGGTTTCCAGAGATTTTTCTCAGTCTGACCAATCATCATCGTCGTCGTCATCCCATTCTTCTTCCTCGTCGTCAGACTCTTCGTCTCCTGTCAAAATTTAAGCATGACATGACGTCAAACACGTTGTCACAATGACATCAAGCATGACGTGACGTCAAACACGTTGTCACGATGACGTCAAGCATGACGTGACGCCAAACACGTCACAATGACGTCAAGCATGATGTGACGTCAAACACGTTGTCACAATGACATCAAGCATGACGTGACGTCAAACATGTTCAAATGTCGTCAAGCATGTTGTCATGCTGACGTGAGCATGTTGTCATACTTCGTACAATGCGATAGTGAAATTAAGATTCTCGTACCTAGTACTTTAGCTCTGTTGTCCAAAGCTCTTGCCAGTGCTCCGCGCATCGATCCACTTTCTACCCTGGCAAGTTTCTTCCGTGAGCTGGACTCCTCAATGTTAACCTGGAAGTACACAGAAGAGATAAATTTCTGTTAAAAGGTGTTTGGTGCACTCAAACTGGAAGTACTCTTGTCACGTGTAGCTAAGATGACATTTTAGTCTGACAGCTGCAAAGAATATGAGTCAAATCTGGATCGCCGAGCCGTCGCACACGTGCACTAATCACTGTCCTCGTGCGCTAACCATTATGCCACGTGAGCTAATTACTGTACCACGTGCTCTAACGACTGTGCTACGTGCGCTAACGACTGTCCCCGTGCCCTAACCATTATGCCACGTGTGCCACTAAAACACGTGCGCTAACCATTGTGTCACGTGCTCTAACTACTGCACCACGTGCGCAAACCATTGTGCTACGTGCGCTAACCATGTACAGTGCTACGTGCTCTAACGACTGTGCTACGTGCTCTAACCACTTTCTTCGTGCGCTAACCATTGTGCCACGTGTGCCACTAAAACACGTGCGCTAACCATTGTGTCACGTGCTCTAACTACTGTACCACGTGTGTTAACTACCATGTGCCACCAACGTACCTTTTTCAACGTTTTTCCAGCCAGAATACTTTGCAGCAAGCCACTTCTATCACCAGATGATGCCTCCGCTCTTAACTTGCTGCTAGCACTGCTGCTGCTAGCAATGGGTGGGGCGCTCTTTGCTACAGGAGGTGGTGGAGCAAAGGTTGGTGGGGGTGGGGGAGGGGGAGGTGGAGCTGCTACAGGAGGAGGTGGTGCCACAGGAGGAGGTGCTACAGGGGGAGGCGCCTCACCGCCAGGAGGTTCTGGTGGAACATGGTGTGCAGTAGCTTCTGTAGTCATATTTTCTAACTGTTCAGTTGCTGCAACTGGCACTTGTGCTTGACCTATAGTGAAAACGAATACCAACATGTTTTCAATAGAGCATACATCTGCAATAACGTACATTGTTCGCCGTTGAGATAGCGTGTTAATATATGTAATTATTGTAACGTACTTGTTGGTTTGTTAGGAACTTGGCTAGGCGTTGTAGGAATGGAAAAGTTGGACTGATTTCTAGTTTCGGCAAACATACCTGCAGAGGGTAACAAAAACGTAAAAAGTTCAATAGTGTATTGTTTGAGTTGTGTGCTGTGTTGTGATGCGTTGTGCTGTATGTTGTGTTTTGTGTCGTGTTGTAGTGTGTTGTACATGTGTTGTGGTGTTGTGGTGTTGTGTTGTGTTGTAGTGTGTTGTGTTGTAGTGTGTTGTGTTGTGCTGCATGTGGTGTGTCGTGTCGTGTTGTGATGTGATGTGTGTTGTGCTGTATGTTGTGTTGTGCTATGCTGTGCTGTGCTGTGTTGTGTTGTGTTGTGTTGTGTTGTGTTGTGTTGTGTTGTGTTGTGTTGTGCTGTGTTGTGCTGTCTTGTATTGCGTTGTGCTGTATGTTGTGTTTTGTGTCGTGTTGTAATGTGTTGTACATGTGTTGTGGTGTTGCGCTGTGTTGTAGTGTGTTGTGCTGTGGTGTGTGATGTGTGTTGTGTTGTATGTTGTGCCGTGCCGTGCCGTGCCGTGCCGTGCCGTGCCGTGCCGTGCTGTGCTCTGCTGTGTTGTGTCGTGTCGTGTCGTGTCGTGTCGTGTCGTGTCGTGTCGTGCTGTGCTGTGCTGTGCTGTGCTGTGCTGTGCTGTGCTGTGCTGTGCTGTGCTGTGTTGTGTTGTGTTGTGTTGTGTTGTGTTGTGTTGTGTTGTGTTGTGTTGTGTTGTGTTTGCAATATTGAGCAAACATAATCTTCGTCTTTGTCTTACCAGACATAGTTGGTTGTCCCATCATAGATTGCCCTCCACTCTGCAGACTCAACAAGAAAGCTTGTTTTGTTTCGGGAGACATACTGTTAAACATTGCTTGCAACTGAGCTCTTTGACTGGTTGCTACTGTAGGTAAACGCATTTGCATAAAAAGTAAATTCTGCATATTTTGAGGATGAAAAGGCATTCTAAAAAATTGATTCTGCATTGCCAACTGAGACATCTGAAAATTCATTTGCTGTTGTTGTTGTTGTTGCTGTTGTTGTTGCTGTTGTTGTTGCTGTTGTTGTTGATAAGCAGCCATTTTTCGTTGCCTCGTTTCTAGAAACATAAGATAATATTATTTTTTTACATGAAGAAATCAATATGTTAAGGTATATCCGAACTAGCATATGTCTAACGCCAGACGGTTTTATTCAGCACAGGGAGAGGTCCAGGCCTCAAAGTGTTAAAACCTATCTCTTTAAAACCTATCTCTTTAACCATAGTCAATCGAGATATGGTCTGGAAACTCGGCAAACTTCAAAGCGCCTATAATGAGCTGGGATTTTATGTTGAACCGTACCTTACACCGTGCACATCCTTTGTTTTAGGTTTATTAATATTTAGATAGCACGGTTGAGTGATTGAACTGAAACGTTGCTATTGGACAATTCGTCCATTATACTAAAATACAATGTGTTCGGTGACCGTGCACCGTGCACAAAAATGCATAAATGCGAACAAAAAGATAGAACAAAGACTTTAGCTGAGTTTCCAGACCATATCTCGATTGACTATGCTTTAACACTTTGAATGAAGCCTGAAGACGAGTCATTAGTATTTTATCTGGTTAACACGATTTTTTGATCTAAATTAATTTTTATAGCGGGGTAGGTGGCAATCTTGCTCTAACGGAACATTCTGCTGATTTTTTTCTTCTGGAAAACAAGTCGTGGTTTGAGAAGAATTAAAGGCAATAGTACTAAAAATTAAGTTTGTCTAATTTGAAAGAACTCATAAAATTGTAATAGAACATCCTTTACAACTTTTTCGTATCTCTCTTCGTTTTCAAGATATTTCAATTTGTTTGATATGTAAATGAGATGGTCTCTGACGTCAGGTGTGGGGTAAAATATTTTCACATGTAGCAAAACCAGTTATATCTCTAAGTTTGTTCATCGAAATCATTTGAAACTGTGCACATAAAAACTCCTTGCAACGCTGAACATTTCATGAAAATATTTTACCCCACTGCTGACGTCAGAGACCATCTCATTTACATATCAAACAAATTTTATGCCAATCCCCTTTAAAGAAGTTTTTGTAAAGCCATTCTTCTTCATAAGCTATAATAGTCTTACCGTCTCTTTTTATTTTGAATACATTTACTCTTTCCATAATGGCGGCCCGAAACAATGCAGCTTCTTCTGGGCTTGAGAAATTTATTCCAGCTCTGCAGTCCTGGCCGAAAACAGAAAACTGTCAGCATTTGACTACCAAATTAAGATTTAATATATAATGATCCTAAGATTTATCTACTGCATATGATATTACTTACGTGAGCAAAGAAAGTTTGAAAAAATTTTGAAACAGCTCTGTATTTAAACTGTTTGTAAAGTTCTTGCTCCCAAATGATGCTTTTTACCTAAAACAAATTTAAGTTAATTTACAATCATTGTGACTATATACAGTAGTAGTACATGTTATGCATGAATGTTCAAAATCCGGTCTGTCTGTCTGTTTGCCTGTTTTCTGTTTGTTTGTTTGTTTGTTTGTTTGTTTGTTTGTTTGTTTGTTTGTTTGTTTGTTTGTTTGTTTGTTTGTTTGTTTGTTTGTTTGTTTGTTTGTTTGTCTGTCTGTCTGTCTGTCTGTCTGTCTGTCTGTCTCTGTCTCTGTTCGTTTGTTCGTTTGTTCGTTTGTTCGTTTGTTCGTTTGTTCGTTTGTTCGTTTTTTCGTTCGTTCGTTCGTTCGTTCGTTCGTTCGTTTGTTCGTTTGTCTGCTTGTCTGTTTGCTTGTCTGTTTGTTTGTTTGTTTGTTTGTTTGTTTGTCTGCTTGTTTGTTTGTCTGCTTGTTGGTTTGTTTGTTTGTTTGTTTGTTTGTTTGTTTGTTTGTTTGTTTGTTTGTTTGTTTGTCTGTCTGTCTGTCTGTCTGTCTGTCTGTCTGTCTGTCTCTGTCTCTGTTCGTTTGTTCGTTTGTTCGTTTGTTCGTTTGTTCGTTTGTTCGTTTGTTCGTTTGTTCGTTTGTTCGTTTGTTCGTTTGTTCGTTTGTTCGTTTGTTCGTTCGTTCGTTCGTTCGTTCGTTCGTTCGTTCGTTTGTTCGTTTGTCTGCTTGTCTGTTTGCTTGTCTGTTTGCTTGTTTGTTTGTTTGTTTGTTTGTTTGTTTGTTTGTCTGCTTGTTTGTTTGTCTGCTTGTTGGTTTGTTTGTTTGTTTGTTTGTTTGTTTGTTTGTTTGTTTGTTTGTTTGTTTGTTTGTTTGTTTGTTTGTTTGTTTGTTTGTTTGTTTGTCTGCTTGTCTGCTTGTCTGCTTGTCTGTCTGTTTGTTTGTTTGTTTCTCCCTTCACTTTCCCTTTTTAATACCTTATCAAATATTAACTACAGGTAACACTCTCGGAGTGTGCTCCAGTTGTTAAGTACAAACCTTGATATCAAGCAATCGAATAAAGAACGACTTCTCTTGTTTATCTTTCACTAAACACACAACTCCTGTCCCGACTTTAGTCCACTTTGTCCTGTCGCTAGGCAACGCCAAATAAACTTGAGCAACTGCTGTAGCTAATGACTGAAACAGAAAATATGAAAATTAGTAGAAAATACGAAGATTGCATATGACACGCACCATCCATTAAGCTCTCTAGATTAACCAGAATGGTTAACGAAGGGCCTTCTCTCGAAACGTTAGATTCCTACGTTCTCTGTTTCGGCAGTATATCTAACCTAAGTTACTATATTTCGATTGTTGTTTCAACACTGCCTACGCAGCATGCTACTTTTATAACCTATGATATCTAAACCCGGCCGTTTACACCGTACCGGGCCAATTCGGAACCGTTCTGGAATTAGTACGGTTCTGCCTGTTTACACATACAGTGCCTGTTTACAGTTTACACAATATCTTACCTATTATCGACTATGCTTCAATCGTATGGCACGATTGTGGGTCTGTTCTTACCGACCATGTTGAAAAAATTCAAAACAAAGCAATGAGAACCATCTTGCACGCTAACAGATCAACTTGCACACAACAAATGCGTAACCGCCTGGGTCTCCTTACTTTACACAACCGACGCCGCTTTCTAAGATATATTTTAGTTTTTAAAATTGTAAATAACATTGACTGTCCTACGTATTTTAACGATTACTTTCTCTTAAGAAGTTCGTTAGGGTAAAAACCCTTCGAGATCAAACTTTGATAGACCTACCTAAAGTTAAAACTTCACTCGGTTAAGCATAGTTAATAGAAAATACACATGGTTTGGAAACCCGGCAAATTTCAAAGCGGTTAACAATCAAGCTACGATTGATGTTGAAAGGTACATGAAGGTGCACAAATCCTTTGTTTTAGGTTTATTAATATTTAAACAGTACGGTTGAGTGATTGAACCCAAACGTTGCTATTGGATGATTGCTTCATTATACAGAAAACACAATATGTTCAGTAACCGTGAAAGTGCACAAATTTCCATAAACCTGAACAAAAACATAAAACAATGACTTTTGTTGAGCTTCCAAACCATGTTTCTATTAACTATGGTTTAAGTTTGCGGCAGCTCGAGGCTGGAATTTGCTCCCGAAGTCAATTAGGGTCATTAAAGTTCTCAGTAGTTTGAAATACTTGGTTTTTAAATATCTTTTATAGAAATTGAGAATTCTTCACACAATTGTAGTTTATAATTCTTAGTCTTCTGTTAAATTTATATATTGTAAATGAGAACTTTGATAGGTATATATTTATGTTAATAATTAACTATTTGACATACTGTTCATCCAGTTACGGACCAGCTGAATGGGTCTTCACAATTTAAATAAATAATTTATTATTATTATTATTATTATTATTATTATTAAATAGGACGAATTCGGGACCGGTCTCGAAAACGTCCGGTACCGTGTAAACGTAGCCTTATAAAACAAGAGATGATCAAGTTATTCTGGAATATTTCAGAAATTATTCTTATTCACCAAAATAACCCAAACAAACGCACCCTTAATTCAAATAAAGCTGACCTTTTTTCCTTTGCCCAGTATATGAACAATCAATTTGTTCTCTTTAGGCGTTAGTAGTAAAGATTCTACACTCTCAGACGCTGCCTTGCTCATGACGTAAAAACAACGTGAACCAATCCAAGAAAGATCGATTCTTTACGTTTGTGACGTCACGTGCGTTAATTGCCCTCGCCCCAAGCTTTTCCTTTAGGTACGCGGCCTATATTAAGGACTTATTAACCGAGTGTGAGGTCTGTACGGGAAAGTATTTGCCTGAGGTTTTCGTACAGACCGAGCGACAAAGGAGCGAGGTTTGTGCGATAAAACCGAGGACAAATACTTTCCCGTACAGACCGAGCAAACGAGGTTAATAAGGAATTTATTATATGGCTATTTGTTCATTTTATTTTTAAGTTTCAAGCGTTGTTTTCGTCTTCGGAGTTTGCTGTTTACCTTACCTGTTAACTTTTTCGTGTCGCTTCTTGGCCTTCTTGTTTACACCAGTTCGGCTTTTATTTGTCGTGTTTTTAGATAAACAGCTTTAAAGAAAACCAGCAGTAATGTTCCAACACATTTTATTGTTCAGAATATTTGAATAAACATACCCAGTTCTCTTTTATTTGGATTCAAATTAACTCAGAAATTTTCCCACCAAAACTTACAGGGCCGAGAAAAAAGCGTATTGACCCGAACACAGACCGGAGGTCAATATCGTAAAATCCCGACCTCTCAGGAACCAATCAGCGTGCGTCGTTTTGCGTATGGACCGGAAATCAAACCCCGCCATATAATAAACTAATTTATAACGTTTATTCATTGTTTAGTGAAGTAGGTTTTTTCCACCTGAAGTTATTTCTTTCTCAGTTTACCCTTTGTGACTTCTTGTTTTTTACTAAGTAAGTGTTATATATTAACACGGAGAACACGAGCGTGGATGCAAAATATTAGAAAATATACGCCATTTAAGAAATGGTTCATGGTTTGGGGGTGCTCCATCGAGTTATGGATGCACGCGGGAACTTCGGAGAGCACGAGAAAAGCGTAAGAGTTGGTCGAGGTGTAGCCGAGAACAACTCTAGATTTTTGAATGCTCTCCCAACTTCCCAAGTGCATCCAAGGCTTCAACCGACTAAAAACCCGGTCCCTTTGACATTTTGATAGTTATAGTCTACTCTAACGTTAAAGTCAGATTTTTTTTTTACTCAAACGTCAGCCAATTTCCGATTGACTGTGAAAACTACTGAAATGACGTCAATGGGCTCGCGGGGAAGTAGAATCGGCAATGTGTTTTACGTCATAGGACGATTGGTGATCGGTATTTACTGATATACCTTACTCTGTTGGTGTCTCTGCATGTATCGTGTCGATATAACATAGTTTAATTGTCACCCTATTTTTGACAATTCTCACAAACAGAATCTCACAATTAAGAAATGGTTCATGGTTTGGCGTGCTCCATCGAGTTATGGATGTACGCGGGAAGTTCAGCCGAGCACGAAAAAAGCGTAAGAGTTGGTCGAGGCGTAGTCTAGATTTTTGAGTGCTCTCCCAGCTTCCCAAGTGCATCCATTTAACAAATAGATGCCATTTTGCCGTTGTCTGTTCAGTTATAGATGCACGGATGACGTCACAACGTGGTAAGAGCAAAAGAGTGGCCCACGAGACGCAGTCGAGTCACTGATGTTCTTACTACGTTGTGACGTCCTCTGTGCATCTATAACTGAACAGACAACAAAAAAATGGAATCTATTTGTTTTATACAATAAAAATTTAAAACGTTTGTCGAAACTCTTGCCGGATTTTGGGGCATGAAGAAGGAAAAAAGCAAGTCAGCTGACGTGATCTGGCGTGACCATGTGTCTGTCCTCTAATAGATCATGGCCAACAACAAATGAAAACACGCATAGCAACCAGGGCATTGTATAAAACTCGATGGAGCACGCCAAACCATAAACCATTTCTTTTATAACAGAGAATCAGACGCAAAACAACGGAAAACAATATTTATTTCTCTCATTAAAAACGAGTTTCTCATTACGTATAAAATTGCCGTTCTCCATCAGAGTTATGGAGCACGCGCGGTAGCCAATCAGAAACGTCGTTGTATTACATCTATGGTATAAATGTTTATAGGTCTTTATAGAAGAGATGGAAACTAGAGTACTGACAAGTCTCGAGCAAATTTAGGAGAATTTTAAATCACTTTTTCTCAGACATATCAGTCTAGCGTATAAATTCAAAAGTTTTTAAACAAATCACGGTGGCTGGTTGCTAAGGAATTTTCTCCCGCTCGTGATTTTGGTCACGTGATCAATGGCAAGCCATGAGCTGCTAATGATGGAGTGGGTTATTTACCATGTTTTAGCGCGAGCATTATCGGCAATATCTTGACCTAATCTTTCATATTAGATATGTATACTATGTAAAATTAAGATTAGTATGTGCCGCAATTGTTATATTGGAGGTTTGGTGCATTTATGCTGTACAAATACTAGATAAGTAGATCAACCTTTTGGCCTTGTATCGTTAAAATGCGGGGTTATGTCGTTAAACGTTACTCTGTCTAGGGGTCCCCTTAGTAGCAGCATTGTTATTAAAACATTTTTACTTGTTCATCCCCCCACAGTAGCTCAAACTTTTTGCGCAATTGACAAAAATAGTCGAAATTTTGTACATTTTCTTCAATCTGAATTAATTTTACTTGTTAAAACCCATTCATAGCTAAATCTGAACAACAGAAATCAAGGATAAATATATTTTACATGCGTGAAGATGGCTAGTAACTCCGACCAAAGGTAACAAATGTGTGCGTTTTAAAGCCATTTCATTTGCATTTACATGCGCCATTGACGGCCATTTTGAATTAATGATTGAGCTTCTTCCTCGTCTCCTTGGATCCTGTCGTTATCCAATTTAGTTCGCCACCGCTATGTTCTAAAAGCAAAAAATGTAGCAGAAATCGCTTACATCTTGGAAGATGTTATTCGGAAAGGAAAAATCACCAATTTTGGGAGAAATCGCCAAATTTAGCTCTCAGGGATAGGCACTTGATCGAAGAGCAACAAGCCTTATGTACTGCTGAAGCCCGAGAAAGCCAAGTAGAACTTGCTGAAAGTGAATTAATTTCAAAGAAATGTGAACTGGAGTCACTTGTACAAAAAGTGCCTGTCATAAGGGGCGATGTTTTACTGACGGATCGTGTCATACGTTTTGGGAGAAATCCCCCAATATGCGCTGAAGGTTGAGCAAGGACGGCTGGCAAGGAGAGCTGATGATATTGAGACTCGAGAACACCAACTGTCTGTCGCCGAAAATAAATGTGATTTAGACTCGTTTGCTAAGCATACTGAAGGGAGAGCAGAAACTACAAGTAACTACTAATGTATTTTGTTTGAACTGTATAACTGTATAATGTAGTTTCCATTTACTCATGGTGCAATTATATGTCAATAGACCATCCAAAACAATATTAACAACATAAAACTGGATATCATGAGACAGAGTCAATATTAAGTAACCTGCTTGAACTAAAGAGCTATAGAGCATTCTATTGTGAGCTTCGATCAGAGGTTTCTCCCTAGGATTTATATTTTTGAACTAATTTTTTGTAAATATTAACTAGCTAGAATACAATTTCAACTAGGGGTCTTAATAAAAAGCCTGTTGAGGTTTCTAGTATAGAAACATACCGTAATAGTAGAAAAATAACTTAATATGGGCAATAAAATATTAAATGATTAAAAAAAGTGTTGTCCAACTCATATTTATCTGCCCAGGCTAGACCGGTTAGTTGTTGTTCAACTCATACAGTATTTATCTGCCCAGGCTATAGACCGGTTAGTTGTTGTTCAACTCATACAGTATTTATCTGCCCAGGCTAGACCGGTTAGTTGTTGTTCAACTCATACAGTATTTATCTGCCCAGGCTATACTGACCGGTTAGTTGTTGTTCAACTCATACAGTATTTATCTGCCCAGGCTAGACCGGTTAGTTGTTCAACTCATATTTTAATATCTGCCCAGGCTAGACCGGTTAGTTGTTGTCCAACTCATATTTATCTGCCCAGGCTAGACCGGTTAGTTGTTGTCCAACTCATATTTATCTGCCCAGGCTAGACCGGTTAGTTGTTGTTCAACTCATATTAATCTGCCCAGGCTAGACCGGTTAGTTGTTGTTCAACTCATATTAATCTGCCCAGGCTAGACCAGTTAATTGTTGTTCAACTCATATTTATCTGCCCAGGCTAGACCAGTTAGTTGTTGTTCAACTCATATTTATCTCCCAGGCTAGACCGGTTAGTTGTTGTCCAACTCATATTTATCTGCCCAGGCTAGACTGGTTAGTTGTTGTCCAACTCATATTTATCTGCCCAGGCTAGACCAGTTAGTTGTTGTTCAACTCATATTTATCTCCCAGGCTAGACCGGTTAGTTGTTGTTCAACTCATATTTATCTGCCCAGGCTAGACCAGTTAGTTGTTGTTCAACTCATATTAATCTGCCCAGGCTAGACCAGTTAGTTGTTGTTCAACTCATATTTATCTGGCCAGGCTAGACCGGTTAGTTGTTGTTCAACTCATATTAATCTGCCCAGGCTAGACCAGTTAGTTGTTGTTCAACTCATATTTATCTGCCCAGGCTAGACCAGTTAGTTGTTGTTCAACTCATATTTATCTCCCAGGCTAGACCAGTTAGTTCAATGTTGTTCAACTCATATTTATCTGCCCAGGCTAGACTGGTTAGTCATTGTTCAACTTCTGTTAATTTATCTGCCCAGGCTAGACTGGTTAAGCATTGTTCAACTCTTATTTAATAAAGCATTTTATGTATTTGCATGTACAGTACATGTAAACATTGAATTCTTATTTCAGTAATTTCAGTACACACCTTACATGTACTTAAACTTGTTTCAATTAATTAATGAAACGCGCTATGAAGATATTGTATTTTAAACTGTAGTTTACTTTAACTATGTTAAAGTTATTATGGCATAACAAGATTAACAACAAATATTGAGTTGGACCAGTTGGTAGCTTGCATTAACTTGAATTTATATAATAGAAGCAAAATTAAAAGAGAAATAATCATATGGATTTGAAGTAAAAATTCGACTTTGGAATTTGTGTTTTAATGGCGAAAACAATTCGTATTAAAACGCTGAACATAAATCGTTGATATTTCTTTTTTAATTTTTTTCTCTATTTATCCAATATTCAAATCAGAACGCTGGACGCACTGTTCAACGGCGGGTCTGAAATGTTTCCAAACATTTCGCAACACCAAACTTCATTTGAACTAACAAATCTTTTCGATACTTCATTGTTCAACATATCGAGGTGAAGTTATCTAGTATTGTATAGCTCAGACTCCTTCGTCAATGCATGGTGAATGTTACTTTTGAATCTTCAAATCCGCCATTTTGTTTCACGCTTGAAACCTTTCCCACTGAGAAACCGCTGGAAATCGTAGCCCGCGCTTTAGGGAGAAAAAGCCTTAGCAACCGACCACCGTGAATGTTAATATAAGCTTTTGGCCTGTTGACTCAGGCCTTCCTTCATCAGAGCAATGACAACACGTTGTTGGCTCACGTCATTTATAAACTAAGCAACTGATCAATTAAATCACGTAAGAATATCACGTTAATTTTATTAATTAGAAAACAAAATCAAGAATGTTCTCCGAATAGGGCGAGAAATAGTGCGATGTTTTGCAATTTCAATGGACTCCCTTGTTCTTCGCGTGAAGTATTGCTTGTCGCTGGCTAAGAGTGACGACTCTTCCCACTTAAAGGGCGATAGCACTAAAAATAAAGTTTGTCTAATTTGAAAGAACTCATAAAATTGTAATAGAACATCCTTTACAACTTTTTCGTATCTCTCTTCGTTTTCAAGATATTTCAATTTGTTTGATATGTAAATGAGATGGTGTCTGACGTCAGGTGTGGGGTAAAATATTTTCACATGTAGCAAAACCAGTTATATCTCTAAGTTTGTTCAGCGAATCATTTGAAACTGTGCACATAAAAACGCCTTGCGACGCTGAAGATTTCATGTTAGATATGTAAGTGATTTTGCTCTGAATGAAAATATTTTACCCCACTCCTGACGTCAGAGACCATCTCATTTACATATGAAACAAATTGAAATATCTTGAAAACGAAGAAAGATACGAAAAAGTGGTAAAGGATCTTCTATTACAATTTGATGAGTTCTTTCAAATTAGACAAACTTAATTTTTAATGCCAATCCCCTTTAATATTTTACGTGGTGTTTCCACAAAACGTATTTATATTACATTATCGCCATGAAAACTTTCAAAGAATTAAATATTAATTATATTTCCAATAAAACTACACTTCTAATTATTATTATAAAAACAAGCTTGATAAACAGCAGAGTATTTAATGAGTTAGACTATTCATCGTAGACTTTTAACTTTTTCGCACCCAGTCATCAGCAAAGGGTCTTCTCTGGAGTCTGGACAAGTAAAATCGTCTGGTTCAGACAGAGTAAAATAGAAAAAACGCCAACATTGGGAAGAAAATTAAATCGGTTAAAAAAGATCGTTTTTAAGACAGTCTTGTCGCCAATAAACAAAATATTTTTTTCCAATCTTGTAGGCTAGATTTTAATATTTCAAAGTCAAAGCATTTTTATGATTTTTTCTCCAAAATTTTAAAATTCAGTTCTATCTCTTAAGTTTAACTTATCAAAAAACTTACGGCTAAAATTGTCTGGCGCTAGAATAAAAGACTATGGCTTTAGTATAATATGAATTAAATATTTCAGCGATGGAGGTACCAGGTGGGAAACGGTAGTCGGGTGATTAATATTATATATTGGCCAGCAGATAACTTTTAAAAAGACCATATCGAACACGAATACATTGAGAACATCATCAAGAGTGATATAGATTTAAATAAATTCTCGGCTTAAAATAACCTAGGCAATTGCAAAAATAGAAATAAGGAGAGAAAAGAAGAAAGAAAATAATGCTATTAAACGGAAAGGAACTGATGTTGGCATTAAGGGAAGGATTTATTTTCGCGTGAAGTGACGATATGGTCTTTTTAAAAGTTACCTGCTGGGCAATAATATTTATCACCTAATTAAAGCTGTATGTTTTTCTCCGTTCCTAAGAGATGAGTATTTAATGAATATTAATTACAAATTAAGCTGGTCATTTGCATGTTTTTATTATAAATATTCAGCCAGTGGGTAGAAACGTGTTATTTATTACAAATATAAATTATCATCAATGTTGAAATAGTCTGTAAATATAAAAGTCAAAAGGCATACAGTGTCTTGTTTTAACTAAGACATCAGTCTTCATCGGCTACAAGTCAGCGTGAAAGATTATGTTAAAATTATATATGCAATATATATTTGTTGCTTGGCTTGGCTTGGCTTCAAAACTGAATGACAGATTTTGATCCTGCGGCTTTAAATTGAAAAGAATATTTGCTAAGGACATGAGTCTTCTACTAAAGGCTTTGTTTCGCCGTCGGTGAGTACAGAATTATCGAATCCCAAAATCAATGTACAAAGTCTTTCACTGAATATTTCGTCTCTAATGCCTCCTGTTGTGCCAATGTTTCCTAAAGACAGCGATTATTTCAAAGGTTTGTGTTTTGCTATTATATATTAATTTTGTCTTCGGTATACATCAATAAAGACCACTATAACATGTCAGGAAAAGTGATTAATAATACTTAATGTGTGTCTTTTTAAATGAATTTAAAATAGACGAATAATAAAAGCTTAATCGACTTCTCCCGTATCCGTTATACACTAATATGCTGTATATAATATTGCGCCGTACAAATTATATTTATATATATATATATACAATACCCTGGTTGCTATGCGTGTTTTCATTGGTTGTTGGCCATGATCTATTAGAGG